>LBNU01030770.1:30914-79410 GCA_014162995.1 Artemisia annua | reverse complement strand
TTTTTTTTATTTTTTTAATTTTTTTTATAGTTAAAGAAAAGAAAAGAAAAAAAAGAAAGAAAAAAAATAAAATAAAAACTTTATGGATAAGCTTATTGAAAAAGCAAACCCAAAAAGCAAACCTAAATAAGCTACAATAAGCTAAAAAGCTTATATAACTTTATTAGATTTTTAGAAAAGAAAAGAAAAAGAAAATAAAAGAAAGAGTAGAAGAAGAAGAGAAATAAGCACTAACTAAAAAACATCTTTTTATTAATTAGCAAAAAAAAAAGTTCTTACAATAAGCTCTTGAGATGATAAGATAAAACTATTAAGCTATTACAAAAGCAATAAAACTACGTAGTACTTAAAAAAACTGCTATGAAAATAAATGTGTGAGTGAGGAATAAAAATGAAGGCTGCCCTTTCTCGGATCTGGTGAGGGTATTTAAAGCCAATGATGAGGGTGTCGCCTTCTCGATTCTTCCAAAATGTTGAGGTAGGATGCATCATCACCAAACACGTGTCCATTAATTTGCGTGAGATGAAAGCAGACACCAAACATTCTCTGTATCGGGTCTTATTTAAATCAAAAGGGCACGTGGCTAAATTTCGTTGGCTAGTGGGTGAGTCTTGTGCCTCACACGCTGTTGATGATTAAATATTGGAGATGGAACCTCACTCGCTGGCCTTTATAGCTTGATTTCTTTCTTCAATTGTTTTATAGTGATAACATGGGCTTGCCTTTGGATTCCATTTTCTTTTCATTTGTTCGAATGCCCAAGAGATAGCACCATTCACATGGCTTGCTTATCATATTTCTTGCTTTGACTTAATTTAGGAAATTTGAAGATAACTTTGATATATTTTAGTCTTCTTGTGCCACGCAATTGTAATATTCCATTCTTCTTCATCGTTTTCGAGTGTGGCAGGCCTCTTGGCTATTGAAAGCATATAACCATTTCTTCTATTTTCATTCTTTCGTTAATTTGTTGTAGCCTTCACGTGGGAACCATTTGCAATTTGCAAATTTATTTCTTTTTGTTTCTTCGTTTGTTTTTGTTGTACGCTAGAATAAAGGGAGCAAACACATCACTTGGACCTTTTGCCATTTGATTCTTCATTTGTGTTTTGTCTTCACCTTGGGCTTAAGAAATATATATTTATATACGATGAACCCATGTCTTGTTAATTAGTTTTGGACTTGGGCTCTCTGCCTCTCAATATAATTTTCTTGGGCCAAACTTAATAATACTTGAGCTTAAATCTTCGGGCTTTAATTGTGCTTCCACTTAAGTTTGATAAATAATTGAATAAGCTCCAATAAATCTCCTAATCAATTTTAGTATCTTCAAATCTTCAAATTAATCACCATTTGCTCCACATTGCGCCAATAATTTCTTATCGATGCTCTAAATAAAATTGTCATTGATCCATATCTTTCATGCTCTTTCCAATCTCGTGCTTGTTTTTGTCTTTTTGGCTTGATTTTTGTCCATTTTTGAAATATCTGTACCTCCACAATCACAAACACAAAAACACATATATTTGGCATTTATTTATCGGTTTTTGGTATTTTTTGTGGGTTAAATAAGGTAAAAGATATGTGTAAATTAACACATACAATTTATATTATTGTTTAAGTAGTTATTTGGGTTAGTTGGCTAGCAACTAATTCTGCCCACTCTTCCAATACCCGATATATTTTACTTGCTTTCAAAAAAACATAAAAATACAAAAAGAAACATCCCTCACCCTTAGACCTAGTTAGATTAATTTCAATCCTAACGAACACTATTCCCAGAGAGAACGATCAATCCCCCGGTACTTGCCACTCACTATACTACATCGGTCAGGTACACTGCCTGGTGGGGATTGCAAGCTTCTCAAGATCCCTTGAGAAGTAAAACCTTTTGCAATGTTGCAAAAATCACGCATCACTTCAATTTCCATTTAACGACCAACCACAAGTGAAAAGTATGGCGAGGAATACAATGAGAGAACCACACCACGGTATACCAATCTATCTCACTTCCCTTGGGCCTAAAGCAATCCCAAACAGTAGAAACCGAGAACGCTTTTTGCACACCATTATTGTCTTTCCAAACCAAACGATCCAAAGAATTTGGATCAAGATTAGGAACCGCGATCGAATCAAGTAATGGGTATTTCATGTGCCATTCATTAGGCCAATTTCACTTATCATTATTAATAATATCCTTAACCGTAGATGAAAGGTCAAATCCTGCCCATGAATATCCCAAGATGTAACAAGCTGCGAGAGGGGACTTAACGGACACCCAAAATCAAACCAAATCAAGGCCTTATTACCAGCCCCTAAGTTATACCATATAAATTTTTGAATAATAGGACGAATTTGAAGAATCTTTCGCCATCCCCACGTCATATTACCATGAAGAGGAGTATCCCAGAAATTACGGCCACTCAGTTTATAAACATGTACCCATTTGACCCACAAGGACTCCTTAAGAGTGAGGATACTCCAAATGTGATTAAAATAAAAGTCTTATTAAAGAAATCCAGCCTTCTCAAACAAGGCCACCTTCATTTCTAGGTAAACAAACAACCTCCCTTGCAACTTTAGACCTACCATGACGCCAAAGGAAACCATCATAGATTGTACATTATCCAGCATGATGCCAGAAGGTAAGATAAAAAAATCAAAGCCCAATACACATGCATAGAAGAAAGAACAAATTCCACGAGTTGCAATCTCCCGATATAAGAAAGAGATTTATTCTTCCAATCACTAATTCTATCATTGAATTTCTCAACAAGCTCATTGCAATCTCTATAAATAAGCCTCGTAGAAATTAACGGGACACTCAAGTATTTAACCGGCAGATAACCTTCTTCAAATGGAAGAACCTGAAGAATAGCAAGCTTGACGTGACTAAGAACATTACAGAAATAGGCCGTACTCTTGTGAAAACTAGGAACAAGGCCCGAAACTTGTTTAAATTCATCCAAGGCTTCCATAATAACCCGAGCAGAATTCACATCACCATGCGCAAAAAGAAAAAGATCATCAGCGAAGCATAAGTTAATAATATTCTTCTTAGATGTAATTAGACTGTATTTATAACTCTACAAAGTATACCAAAAATATCGAATTAAAAACGGAGAGAGTCATAAGTACAAAATGAGAAAGTCCTATTCATGTATGAGTATAAAAAGTGTTGATATTTGTGAGTGGGTATGCACACTTTAATAAAGTTTGAAAATTGTATAGTTTTTACATTAGTTATGATAATTTAAAGGTGTGCACATGCATACCATGTGCCTTACATATGTCCACACTTTGATATATAAATGAGTTCCACTTACCAATAGTTTTAACTCCGTCCCTCCCAAAATAATTATTTCCCGATAAAAACATACAGTTTAAGAAAAATATAATTATTACCGTTTTCTCTCTTTTACTTTTTAAAAAATGACAGTAAGTCTTAACTAATTAATTAGTGTCTTCTTTAAAGTTTGTAATAATAATTTCAACCAAAGACGAAGATGGCAAACTCGATGAAAATTCTCTATCTATTTTTAGTATTCAACAAGTAAATTGAAACATTTGGAGAAAGAAAAAAAAAGAAAAAAAAAGGGGGTTAAAAACTTGAATTACCAACGAACTTCCTAAAATTTCCAAATACGGGTAGTTTACTTTTTTAAATACTTTATCATTAACAGCAGTTTACATTATTAAAACATTTCCACTTCATTTATTTTGTTTCCACCTCATTTATTTTTACTTTCTATGTCATTAATTATAGTATAAAAGACAAAAACCTTCGACATTCACCCCCAATTTTCACCCTCGCATTTTCCCCCAAATATGACATAAACCCTAAAATATAATCTATGTAATTGGTTCGATTAACGTTCATCATGGCTAAGGGTTAGTGTAATGTCAATTTTTTCTTGTTTGTTAGTCATGTATTCTTGTTTAATTGTACCATAATGGTAAAATTCCTAATTTCAGGTAAACCGGATAAAAATCGTCTTTTTACTGGCAACCTAAAACACGACAGTGTTTTTACTACTGAACCGTTTGGATATCTTCAAGGTGATGAAAAGCAAATAACTGATTTGAACTTCGTAGGTATGTATTATGAAGATTTAAGTGAAATAGTAACCCATTTAGTGCGAGCCCCAATCTTTAAGTTGTATTATTGCTAAGTAGGCACCCCTTTAATAGAAGGTTTAATTGAACTAAATAATTATGCCGATCTTCAAGACTTTTTAAGGGTTGGTTACGAAAACAAATGGGTTATTGACTTGTTCACAGAGAATTTTGAGTATGATGCATTAGATTTTGCGAGGGAAGCCACTAGGGAAGTTAGTAATGATTCTGATGGGTCTACTGATGCATATTGTTCAAGTGATGAAGAGGAAATAGATAATGTTGACTTTTTTTAATGAAGGAGAGGATAATGTGGTGATTCAAAACCAAAACTACAAATGACCTTTTTTGAATAAGCTTTGTAGTAATGGTGGCCATTATAGTGGTTTCATAAATGAACCTATTCTTGTCAATACTGATGAAGAACCACTTTTGGAAGACCCTAAAGCCAGAAGGTTAGTACCTTGTCACAAAGTTCAGAAAGGAGTTATTTATCCTAAATTTGAGCCTACAATTCCATGGGATAAACAGCAACTTGATTTAAGCATGAGATTTGAGCATTCAGAACAATTGACAATTTGTTTAGCCAATTATGGGGTGGCAAATGGTTATCAATTGTGGTTTCAGAAGAATGATTGGAGACATTTGTTAGTGTTATGTGGTAGGAATGTTGAAGCAGGTAGATGTGCATGTTATAGTAGTAGGAAAAGTAAGGCAAATAAAAAATTATTTAAAGAGGGTGAAGGAACTAGCAAAGATGGAGAAGGTCCAAGTGTTGCTTCAAAACAACCTAAGAAACTTAAGAAGAAACACTAAAGTAGAAAACACTTAAGAAGAAATCAGTTAAACATAATGTAGCTGTTAGGGTAACTAGAAGTAGTCAACAAAACAACAGTGAAGGAACTAGCAAAGAAGGAGAAGGTTCATTTGAAACACCACAGGCAAGTATCAAAAGTATTGAGAATTCATAGTCACCTAAGCGGACTAAATCCAAAATATCTAGTGAAAAGAAAAAAAGAAAACCAGTTTGTGGTTTTAGATTGTGGCCATCGATGCAAGGAGAAAACACATTTCAAATTAAGTCATTGAACCTGACGATAAATGCTCCAAAAACTACAACCTAGGATGTTTAGTCACATACAGGTGGATAGCACACCAATATGCAAAAAGAGATTACCGCAGACCCTCACATTACTTTGTTGAAAATGAAAGCTAACATTAGAGAAAAAAAATTCGTATAAATGTCAGGCTTGGGCAATGCAAGAAAGCTAAACAAAGGGCTCTTTTTTATTTTGAAAGAGGTTTGGTTGAGCATTATGGTAGGTTGTGGGAGTATATGGATGTTGTCTTAGCCTCAAATCCTGGATCAACTTGTGTAGTTGAAGATGAAGAAACAAAAAGTGGTACCTACTATTTTAAAGGCACATTCTGAAAAAAATTCACATGTTAGAAGGATTGGGAGAAAAATGACTTGTAGCAACTGTCATTCTACAGGCCATAACAAAAAAAGCTGTGATAAGGACCCTGTTCCCAACCACCAAAGTTCAAGAAACCTGTTGGTAGAAGAAGAGTACCCGATTTTCAAAGTTTTGCATCAAACAGAGGTGGTGGTAGAGGTTCTAAGGGTGGAAAAGTTGGTCCAAGTGGTGGTAGAGGTGAGGCAAGTGGTTGCAGAGGTGAAGCAAGTGGTGGAAGAGGTGAGTCTAGTCATATGGGTGCTGGTAGAATAGGTGGCAGAGGTGTTAGGGGTACAGGCTGAGGTGGTAGAAGGTCATGCCGAGGTGGTAGAGGGGCAAATATGCTGGTAGATGAAGAGGTATAAGTTTATGTATTCCCTAATTTTTTTAAAAATAAGTGTTTTAGTTGTTTACCTAATCTTAAACATTTGACATGAATTGAATGAGGAGGAAATGAGAAAAAACATGGAACATGACTACATGGAGCAGTTATTGTTTCAAGAAGAGGAAAAGAGGGTTGCAGAAGAAGAAAAAAAGAAGAAGCAAGATTGGGAGCATGATGAAAAAGCATTGAGGTTAACACTTGAAGCAGCAGATATAGCTAAGAAGGGATACCAACAAAAACTAAAAGAAGATGAAGAATTTGAGGAAAAGTAGAAGCTGTGGTACAGTGAAAGGTATAGCCCAAGTGAATCATTTGAAGTGGAACCATTGAATAGGAATGTCAACAGTGTTAATGGTAATCTGGAAACACAAAAATTCAGAACAAGTTGAAGCATTTGAAGAAGGTGAACCAATTGACAAAGACCAAGGTGAGGCATTGCAGATGAACAACTAGATGCAGCTGGAGAAGTAGTTGCTGATGCTTAAAAGGGAAAAGGTGTTGATACAGGTGCACCAGATGAACCAAAACAGAAAAGAGGAAGGAAAAGGAAAGCTGCAACATCTGACCCAGACATGAGAATTTAACATGAGAACAAGGGTAGATCTGAGAGGATTTTGGCATGAAGATGAAGAAATCTGGTTTTGGGTCTAATGGTGAAAGGTCAACAGCATATAGAGCATTCTCAGTCGGGTAGTATTGGAACCTGTTCTTTCTTTATTGCATTCATCTAAGTAGTTATGAGACACTATCATGTGGCATCTTTTGTGGCCCCAAACTGAATGGATCTATGTCTTTTGTATTGTAATGGTTGAATTATTGGATGGTTGAATTATTGTCTGTAATGGTCCCAAACTCTAGGGGTTTGTCCCCGACATGATTTATTTTCTAATGAATGCGAAAACTTGTNAATGGTATTTGGCGGAACCATCTCAAGTCCGTGTACCTTTTTGGTACCGAGCCCCCCACCCAACAAGGAAGGCATATCCCGGTAAATTACCTAGGCAACACTGGCTGACCAAGTTGGAGTCCAGATTCGAACCCCCGCCATTAAGCTTTGACTTGGTCAACTGCGCGCTTTTGCGGTAGTTGGTGGCTAACTGCCCTAAGGCAGCTGGTTTTTTTACCAACAAAATGCAAAATATAGCTACTAGTCATTTGAAGAAAAATGTAATAAAACCATCTTCCTCCAATCGTGTTAAGTAGCATACATTTTTCCATGTGTTTAATCTTGTATGACAACATATCAACACATTACAGAAAAACAATCAAGAACCCTCAAAGCTGCAACATCATGAACCAAAACATTTTTCCATTCATACCAAGGATTCCCAAAATACAACAATAATAGATTACATGATGTTAAATCCTAATCAAAACATACTTAGCAGATTGCTAGTACAACAACAAGGAGCAAAAATAAAATAAAACTTGTTGACTTCCAAAAAGTCAAACGGGTCATAAGTGAGGGAATAACTTGATCTTGAAACTCCATTAACCTTTCTTCACGGGTCATCTCATTGTCAAGCTGATGTCTTTCATTTGGAGTAAGCAACCCATACATCTCATTTATTTGTGCCATGTACCAATTCACTCTCAATTTCTGGATTAAACCAAAGCCATGTCTCACATTTCTTTTTGACAGGTTTCTGAAATAAAATGACAAGTTATGAAAGATGTTTACTTTAATGTCATGAATAGTGTAAATAATCATCAAGAACTTCATGATTTGGACAAACAAGGAAACGTCTACCCGAATTGCTTGGTGTCCATGATGTTAAAACCCTAGCAGGAAGCTTGCAAGTACATACCTTGGAATCATGGCGACGACAATGAGACATTGTAGGTTCGATTTTTGGACCGTTAGGATTAGGGTTAGGGTTATGCTAATGAGAAGAAGGAACGGTTTATATTGTGGGGGTATTTGTTTACTATTGGAAACCTGAGCCAACTGGAGGAAACCGGGGACTAGGCAAAAATATTTTCCACATAGATAAAAAAATGTTAGCTGGAAAATAAGTTCGGAATGCTGGTGGTATTTACCGGTACCAACAAATTTTGTTGGTGATAAAAGTATTTAAAAAAGTAAATTACCCGTATTTGAAAATTTTGAAAAATTCATTGGAATTTAAGTCTTTAACAAAATAATACTCCCTCCGTCCCAAAATAAGTGTCCAGTTTGACTTTTCAGAGTCAAGCTAGTTCAACTTTGACCTTAAATATTTTTTTGGTGTTATACAATACTTGATGAAAAATTATACCATTGAAAAATACATTTAAAACCCAATCCATCATATATTTTGCATCAAATATTATATAACACCTACAAAAATAGTTAAGGTCAAAGTTGAACCGGTTTGACTCTGAAAAATCAAACTGGACACTTATTTTGAGACGGAGAGAGTAATAATAATAATAAATAAGTAAATAAAAATAAAAAATAATAAAAAAAAGAGCGTGAACAATCAATTTGGGACTTATTATTTTTATTTTTCCAAAAACCTTCTTTTGATCCCATCAATCATATCCACTCATAAACCTTCTTTTGATCCCATCAATCATATCCACTCATTTTTCATCCTACCAATCTGTACCATTACATATTTACATGCCACTGACTGAACCAATATTGATATCTTCAGCAAGCACCATCTTCTCAAGCAGCATACCACACCTCTCACCCTCCCACCACCGTCTTCTTCGCCATGAAACACAGCCATGCAACACCTCCAGAAAACCATTCTCCACCCTTACTTGTCAAGCAAGTCCTACTACCACCCCAACATCCAATACACCCTCAAAGAAATTAAAGAACCGATACGAGTTAGAAAACTTAACAACATGGTTGCTAAAGCAAGAACAAGCTGGTCATATTGATGCAGAGTTAACTATAGTTCTTTCTAGCATTTCCTTGGCTTGCAAGCAAATTGCATCATTGTTGCAAAGGTCTAGTATTATTAACTTGACTGGTGCTCAAGGGACTATGAATATTCAAGGCGAAGATCAGAAGAAACTTGATGTCATTTCTAATGAGGTAGTAATATATTTCACCTTTTCTGATCTAGTGTAAAAATCTGTTTCCTTTCATGTTTATACTTATTAATAAAGGTAAAGTGTACTATTAGTCAATGATGCCGGTTGTCAATGTTGTGCAAGAATAAAATGTACTTTTAATGTTACTCCCTCCGTCCCATTTTATAAGTCCATGTTTGAAAAGTCAAAGTCTTCTTCTTCAGAGTTTGACCGTAATTATTTTTTTCGTGTTATATAATACTTGATACAAAATATATAAATTGATTTGTGTTTTAAATGTATTTTCATTGATATACTTTTCATCAAGTATTATATAACACGAAAAAAAAAATAATTACCGTCAAACTATGAAGAAAAAGACTTTGACTTTTCAAACATGGACTTATAAAATGGGACGGAGGGAGTATTAAACAACATTGGAGACATGTGAGTGGTCCATCAACGTAGAGGTTATGGGTTCAAGTCTCGTTGGAGACATGTGAGATAAAATTTGTGAAATAGGTGATGTAGGTTGTAAAATTTGCCGTTCTAAAAAAACGGAAACAACATTCGAATTGGTAAAAGACATTGGGAAAAGTTGAATGTAGGTTGCAATCTGAAAAGTAGGCTTCTATATATGACTTGGAATATTGAAATTTATAACGTGTCGATCATGTGTATTTTCTCTAAAGGTATCTTCTCTCAAAGATTATTTGGAAAGTTTTGTTAAACAAATGTTTACAAGTGTTTAAGCTTGTGATAGTTGATTGATCAGTTTAGCGTAATTACCTTGATGATGATGGGTTTACATCCTTTTGGTTCCTTCAAATTCTAGATAAATATATATATTTGGTGGAAAATCATGTAGTTGTTCTGCAACTGCTTGAGATCAAGTGGCCGAACCGGGATCATAGCATCTGAGGAAGAGGACGTGCCAGTGGCTGTGGAAGAGACAAATTCGGGAAACTACATTGTTGTGTTCGACCCTATTGATGGATCTGCCTACATTGATATTGCCTTAACAACGGGCTCTATATTTGGCATATATGCTCCTGATGAGCAAGGCATTGTTAGTGACACGGTATGTAAAATTTTCTCAAATCTTTCAAGTTCTCGCATCAATCATCATATTCTTGCAAATTGAAGTTGCATGGTGTCTGAACGTACGTTATTCAAAGTGATTTATGCAACTTAAAAGAATCAGAATCAGATAATTAACCAGATAATAAGATTATCATTAGCTTTAAGTTAGTGGTAATTTGATAATTTTACTTTTATCAAACATGGTAATTTGATAATTTTACTTTTATCAAACATGTTTTGCTATAACAATTCCATGAACTGATTATCAAAATCTGATGATTTTGACCTTAAATTATTAACAATTTATTAGGACCTTTGAATTATTGCAACTTGCAAGTTCAAGTCACAATAACTCATTTAAAAGCACAATAAAATACCCTCCCAACAAAATCCATTAATTACTAACATGGAATATTTCTGAAATTGTAAAAGACTATATAACTTCAAACAGAAATACTTCCACCACTTTTATCGGGGCCTTTGCTATTACATGGGTCATTTAACATAGCATGATCACTTGCCAAATCCACGTCCAAACTCCACCTGAAAAGGTGTCACCTTATGGACTAACAATGCTCTCTTATTCTGGATCAGCTAGACGAGGCTAAAGAAAAACGTTTCGTAAGTGTCTGCCAGCCCGGGAGCAACTTATTAGCAGCAGGATACTGTTTATATTCAAGCTCTGTCGTGTTCACCATTTCAATAGGGAATGGAGTTCATGGATTCACACTTGATCCAGCATATGGTGAATTCGTTCTAACACATGAGGACATCAAGATACCAAAATCAGGAAAAATTTACTCATTTAACGAAGGGAATTTTGATCTTTGGGATACTAAATTGCAGAACTATCTTAACCATCTACGGGAACCTGGTGGACCTGCAGGAAAACCATACTCAGGACGATACATTGGCTGTCTTGTTGGTGAAATTCACAGAATGTTGCTTTATGGTGGCATCTATGGGAACCCACAAAATGAGAAAGCGAAAAATGGGAATTTGAGGTTGCTGTATGAATGCGCACCTATGAGTTACTTGGTCGAACAAGCTGGAGGGAAAGCTATAGATGGTGTTCAAAGGATTCTTGATATACAACCCAAGCAGGTATATTCTTCAGTCTATTAAGTTACACTCTGGATTCTGCTTTTGGTATTAAAATCCGCGTACAAAAAAAGTACTAATATTGAGTTTTGAATACATACATGTTGACTTGCTTTAAGTCAATCAAACGATTCTTTCAACTGCAAAATGTGTGTCAAAGATTTTTAGCAAAACTTTGGTGTCTTGATTTTTTTAAGCAGGTTGTACAGATTAGAAATATTGCTGTTAAGTTTTGGATCAATACATCAATTTGGCTTTGGAATGCACTTTGATTTCTTTGGTCAGCTAAAGTGCTAAACTATTTTCCAACTCTGCATAATGTGTATCAATCGATCGGAGTGTCAAGAATTTTTTTTTACCTGCAATTTTACTACAGACAGTATAGATGTTAAACTTTGTTGGGGATTTTGGTTAAATTTGTACCAATTTGAGTCTGAGATACACTTTGACTTTCTTTTGGTTAGCCAGACTACTCAAGTTGAGATTATGTTGATATTTTGGATTTTCTCAAGAAAACTGTGATACCTTCGTTTTTATTAATTGATTATAGACACAGAAAAATGTTGATATATTATTGTGACTAAATGGGTACCAATTTGAGTTTAAATCATATATGGTTGAGCAGAAAAGTCAAAACGTAGCATAGAGTAGAAGGAAAGAACTAAAGTCTGTAATCATGATTTTTTTTTTTTTTTTTTTTTTTCCTGCAGATTCACCAACGGACTCCGATATACATAGGAAGCCCAGATGAAATCGATAAGCTAGTTTCGTATTTAGTTTGAAACTTGTGCAGCATTTTGTTCCTGGGGAACTTGAGCTGGGATTCATTCTGGTCATGTGTTTAGAGTTGAGTTAATGTCAAGAAACATCAAAATGTAAGTTGAAATTCAAATTAGTTGACACTGCATCAACTAAAGTTTTGTTTACCATTCCGGAATTTAAATATTTTCAATAAACCATGTGTTTGGAAAATAAAGAAGTTGATAGTTCGTGCCATATGTATATGAATTTCACAAATTTATAGTGTTTATGATCAAATCCACATGCTGAACTATACTTCACCTTTAGTCACAATAACCCAAGTGGCTTTGTTAGTTCCCAACTGGATAATATGTTTAAAACAGTAGCCTCAACTAGTTTATTGAGTTTATACTCGATGTCTACCGATACAATTTAGATCCTTGATTCAACAACAGCACGCAAGTATCGTTTTGTACCAACATGCCCCCCTCTAATCTCGACTAGTTCATGAGATTAATGCAAAAACTTTCTTGATATGACATGACAAACTAAATGTGTTTTAGGTTCATATCCAAAGGGTTGGCCGGAAAAGTGCTAATAGTATCAAATCAAGTTAAGTACCACCAGCATAAACCAATGAAAGAAACACACGAACGCAATCGGGGAATTCCGATCGCCCAAAAGTCAAAGTCAGCCACTTCAGAGCATTAAAAAGAAGCAGAACGATTCATTCCAATCAAAGCTAGTTAAATCACAAGTGTTCAATAGGAAAGAGAAACAAAAACACTTAAAAATGAGAATGCAAGTAGCATACTTGTATCATAATATGTTGCAGCTATAGTTTCATGAAACATAAAGGGGCAATTAACAAAAAGCTTCATGAGACCATCATTGAGGATCACTTTCTCAATCATTCATGGCTGTGTCCTCTGCTGCTGGCGTTCTATTTCCATCTATTCAAAAAACCGAAACAATCACATATCAGAAAGCCAAACTTAACTGGCAAATAGCAAAAGAACAGATAATTCGTCTAACAAGGCATAAGAGGTGTGTACAAGTCAATCCGGGCTGACACAGCTGGAGAACTGGACAACACCAAATTGGTAGGGAGTAGTTTGTTTCTTGGTTCTAAAGTTTTTCAAATATGGTTATCAAATCAGAGTATTATTATTGTTTTTAAAATATATTCTTAATGTGGTCCGAAATCGAAATCGAAATCGAAACGGAAACTGAAACCCAGCCCATTCTATAGTAATTCTAGTATATTCAAACTTAGCATAATGTAGATTTACATTTATTCTTTTAAAATAAGGAACCACTAGTTTGTCGGTTAACACTGCGGTTTGATAGCAAACTCGTTTAGATAGGTCCGTTTCTTTGTTCCATTTATTTCTTATTTTCCGACTCCGGCTTGTTCTCCGTTTGGGACTTCGGTCTGGTCCAGTCCAGTTTCGTCCCAAGGAACACCCCTAGACATAACTAGATGCTTAAACAAGAAGATAAAGGAACTTTTTACTAAAGGCCACAAAACAGGCAGGTCATGTAATGGTAACTAAGGGTTCGGGTGTATGGGTAACTTTGTGAGAGTCAAATCGAGACAGGTCGGGATGAGCCAATAACGTTTCTATTTTGCGAATACTTTTAAGTAATAAATATGATTTCAGAAGCTAGATTGTTACAATGACAATATAAGTACATAACTTACTTTAAATAAAACGATTTAAGATGAAGTAAGCAAAAACACATTAGGCGCCTTTTCACTCATACATTTGACCCGTTTCGTTTTATGGCTAATTTATAAATTTGATCCCTCTGACCTGAAAAAAAACTAAAATTTATAGGCTACGAAAGTTCGCATCCTATGTCGAGTCAACAAAGATATGATGAAGCGATTTGGTAAGCATATATAATTACTTGCTCAACTACTGTTTCCATTTTCGATTTTCCTTATAGGTTCTGACTATCGTCATTGGGCATAACTTGATGGTATTGATTGAAATTCAAGTTGTTCTAAATAAAGGTAAGAGTGTGAACAGTCATATGTTTCAAGTTTATTCGGGAGAAGAAAAACAGTATTCTACTTCACTGGTAAATATAGGAATCTGGTTAACAATTTTGAATAAAGTTTACACATTTACCTTCTCCATCTGTCGGTGCACAAGGAGATTTCCGATATCGTGTTTGCTGTTGAGTCGGCTGGATGGTAACATAGCAAGACAAATAAACAGTATGTCATAATCAAGAAACTGATTGGATAAAATTATACCAGTCAGCAGTTTAAAGGAGATAAATAGAAGTGATAACGTCAACCTGTTAACTAACGAATGGGTCTCAAACAAGTTTAATAAAAAGAAAACGCTTTAAATGGGTCGCCCAAAGCCTCTCAAAGTGTATTCTAATGCATAAAAACTTTGAAAACTATCGATTCAATAATTTATACACTGAAATTATGTAATCTTTGTACACATTCGAAACAATAATTATTCATTTATTTTATTTTTTTACCAGTTTTGGAATCATGTATTATGGGTTAACCGAGCCCAATCCGTACAGTGAACTAGAGGTTTCGGCCTGTTGCCAATCCAGGCTCGACTCACCATTTTTGCCAACTCTAGTGGGACAGTGTATACAGGTACTTGATCCACAGTCAACCTGACTGAGATACGTCAGACATGTTATATAAACAAGCCGAATGCAAGGCCCATGGCATAGAGAACACCAGTTAGCAAATATATAGTGGCAAATTAGCAATGGCGTAGGCACCCCAAACCATCATGACTGAGAGCAACATTGGGAGCAGAAAGCAAGATGATCCATTCAATTGGAGTAAAATACCAGAAAATGTTTCTTGCTTGTTCCAGATACAATAATAGAGATTTTGCAGAGTGGAAAGAAATTACAACATCAAAAGATGGGACATGTTTACTATAAGTTTTATAAAGAAAAAGAAAAGATGAAAAACAGCAATTTGAGGGGAATACAAAAATAGTAACAGTCAAGGATGGTAAACGATATCATTCAGCACAGAAATGTAGCAGTTCAAGGAGCATCAAGCAGTTTACAAAAGGGCAGCACCAACAGCATACCTGTAGTTTAGGCCGAAGTGCCTCGAGAGGTCCTTTGGGCTTATCTGCACCTTGCTGTCAGCAACAACATGTAACCAGGTATAAGAGTGTTACAAACATGTCTTTGTTCTCCAAAATATTATTAATAAAATACCTAAACAGAGGACTAGCAGTCTCAGTAAAAAGGTTTTGCAAAGTTTGTGTTGTACTACGGCAAGCATTTTGCTAATTCTATTTATTTTTAATTGCCAATTCTCATGGTGAGGGGAAAGATATAATTGAGTACCTTTCCCAGAGCCCAGTCAGCTGAATCAAAATAAGCGCGTTCATGATCCTGCCATCAAGTTGGCCGGTTTCAAATATAAGACAACAAAATCTAAATTACAATAAAGCCAATAGTTTACAGGTATTAATTAACAGAAAGGAATTGAAGTCCTTCTTACCTTAGAAATAAGGGGGGCCTTTTTTGGCACAATACCTCCGTACTTTTTCTTAATGACTTCCTCCTAAGAATAAAACCAGTATTATAATCTGTTTGTCTATCTGACACTAGAATAAAGTGATGGTAGGTATAAAATAGGCGCACAGATGAATGATCTTACTTCTTTTTGAGATAAAGCCTTAGATGCCTCAGCCATTTGTGTTTGCACTAGCAATATCACACATTACAATTATCCTCTATCAATCAATATAGTAACAGTAACATACTATCATTTCTGAATGAAACGACTACGCACAGCAAAAACGAAACGATTAAACTCCTAACTAAGTAGTATTAATTAATGCAAAAGAGGCTTCACCAAAATTATACACACCCTGACTGACTCTAAGAAAGAAATATGCACCAAAATCATCAAGTGAAAAGAAACACATTTGCAAAGCCAATTTTATAAAACTAATAGGGAACACAAAACAGCTAGATATATAACGATTGAACAAATAAAAAGAATTACTAGTATTATTATGGTTAGGGAAGGCGATTGAGATTTAATTACCCAAGTTGAATAGTAATTATTACTGTTGTTGTTGGTATATAGAATGAATGAATGAATGATTGTTTTGTTTTGACCACTGCCCTCTCTCTATAGCACCGCGTTTTTCTTTCTTTTATTTTTAGAGTTAATTTCAAAAATGGTCCCTGTGGTATGTTGGGTTTAACAGATATAGTCGCTATACGTTTTTTAACGGATCTTCTCCCTGTGGTTGCGACCCATAACGGGTTTTGTCCCTTGACCAAATTTTCCGTTTGTTTGACAGTTAACTTGGTCATGTGACAAACTGCTGCACACTATTAGCAGTTGCACATCTCCATAACATCTGTTTGTACATTTGACCTCTCCAACTCAGCTTCATATTGTCATATATGTGTTTAAGGCAAAACATATGCTCAGCTAGGGAAGGTCTCTGCTATTGCTGGTATGACACCCTAAGACAATTGAAATATAAAACAAGTTCATTATTTGACAATGGAAATATAAACCGTTTCATTCAATCAATACACTTGAAATATAAAACAAGATTAATAGAAACCATACCTTTTGCCTTTCTGATATAAAGGTAAAATTTGAGTTTCTGAAAACCTCCAAGTCATCACCAACACATTCAAGAAACCACTTCTATGAATCCTTGTTTTCAGACTCCACTATGGCATATGCAAGAGGGTATATTCCATTGTTTGGATCTATCCCTACTGCTGTGAAAATCCAACCAGGATACATACGAGATAAGAAACAACCATCCAATCCCAACAAGTCACTTTTCCCAGCCTTAAATCCATCTTTCAATGGACCTAAACATACATACACTGATGCAGGTTTTACCGACCAGGTTTTAATATTTATAATTGTCTCGTTTACCTAAGGTCTACCTAATGCACTATCGGGCAGTGTACCTGGTCGTGTGAGGTATAGCTAGTTGGTAAAGCCGAGGTTGTCCCAAGAGCTAAGTGTATGGAAATTATCTAAGTTTTAGTGTCACGTGTAAAAGGGGTTTTATAAGTTGAAAGATTAATAAACTAGTAAAAGTAAATAACAAAGCAAGTAAATAAATAGAAGGAAATCAATAGAGAGAGATAGTGCTAACCTAATTACTACTCTTGTTATTATTATGATTAGTTTTCTATAAGTGCATCCTATCATATCTTCTGGGGATTAAATTTATTTCGGATCAGAGGGTTAAATCACCTAGATCTATCTTACACCTTGTGCTATCCAAAACTATTGTAAAGTCGTGGGTTCATCAGTACGAAGATGTAAGAATCATTAAGTGCCTCTACTAACATGGACAAGTCTAGCGGATGTGGCATAGTCAGATCTTACACCCCTCTAATTCCGTTAAGCGTATAGCATTGATAGGTGGTCCTAGGGTTAAATCGCACATGTATGGTGATATTGCTATCACCAAGTCACATCCCTATCGGCTTGCTTCCTAGGGTTAATTCCACAAGCCTCTAAGGAACAACCAATGCTAAACACTACGGGAACTAGAGTGTCCTAAGACTCGCCATGAAAGTATTCAAACATTAGACAATAGATGGGTAGAAAACTAAATCACAACAATAACAATTTCATAACTAGGCTGACACCAGAGGTGTTTAGCCACTCATATTCATAATTGCAGTAAAACAAATTTGGGTTAATACAAATCTAAACATGAATCGAATACAAAACAAAGGAATGAATAGACTTATGATTGGTGTGTGAATCCTCCCTTGGAAATGACTTCAATGAGGCTAGAACTTCGTTCCTCCTGCTCCCTAAGTTTCTCCCAACTTCTGTGTGGTGAAAAGTGAATGAATAAACTCGGAATTAGGGCTGGTATTTATAGGCCCGACTTTGTTACGGCGTAGCTGATTTAAGTTCCTACGCCGTAACCTTTGTAAATATGGACTACGTCGTAGCTTGATCAAGTGCTATGGGCGTAATGTCTTCTTTAGATGCTTTCTACGGCGTAGTTGCTAGGGTTGCTACGCCGTAACTTCTTCCTTGGCCTCGTTAGTTCTTCTCTGCCTCAAATTGGGGCCTACGCCGTAGCTGGAGAGTTGCTACTCCATAGTGCCCTTTAGTGGACCTCTACGCCGTAGCCATAGGATGGGCTACACCGTAGTCTTCATAAATCCTAGCTACGGCGTAGGTAGATGAACCTCTACGTTGTAGTGTGTGCAGAATCCATAATTTCCACGTATTTGCTCCAAAGTCCTTCCATTTCCGCGTATGTTCGTTCTTTTACTCATCTTTACCCTGAAACCAAAATAGGAAGAAATAAGAGTATATATTCTTCATATGAATAGAAAAGATGAGCATTTTAGAGGGAAATTAACACTTAAATCATGGGTAAATTTGACGTCATCAAATATCACCCCACTTGAACTCTACTTGCCCTCAAGTAGACCTTATTAGAATAATTTTTAAGAAGATATTCCCCAAGAAACTGGAGAATATGAGTCTAAAAATTTCCTACGCTAGAATATATCAAAGCCGAACACCTCACAAAATTGGAACAAACACTCATATCTCTCTCCTAATCTAAGTGTTAATTTCGGGGTGATCACTTAACGCACAGTCATATAATGTATTCTATCATAGGCTTGGCAATTACACAAATCTTTACCACTAGAGCTAAGGTCGAAACAATTCTTAAAGGAAATATTGGGTGAACACAGATAAGGCTTGTGGGTGTAGTGTTGTTACTAACATACTACGGCAAAGGCGACAAAGGCAATGGTACATGACCGGAACGCCGGGCAAGACACCAATGACTGCTCAAATCCTTCACCTAAGCATGATTCACAACTAAAGGGTAGGATAAGACATGGGATGCACAATAATGGTGTAAAATGAAAAAGAAAGCAAATAGTCTTAGCCTATAACCGAGTTGCTACCACTTGCCGTTCATCCAAAGTCCAAGCTTTAAAATGCAAGAATTGGATCATGTAACAAGTGTGTACCATTAGAGGACGTTATGATGGGCACCTCTCTTGGTCTTCATGTTGGCGATTAAGAACCAACAACTTCATTCTTCAAATATGACCGAAGTGGCCTCTTCGATACTAATTCCTTCAAAGCTCATATTACGGTGCTATACAAGGTTGCACCAAAGATAACATATCTACATACGGAAATTCACATTTTTTTTTCATAACTAATACAATAAATATATCCCCCCACTTGGGATGAATAATACATGTACAATAGTGGGTTTTTACAAGATCATCAATGATTTGTCTTCAACGTAGGTGTGATTCTTGAATCTCTCGACTTGAACCTCAGACTAGAACAAGTGTCAACTTCCCAACCATAAACTAAGACTACACGGTAGGCTAAGGTGTATAGGTGTATCGAAACAATAATATGGGTAAGAAACGAAAGGATAGGCTCAAAAGGGTGTATCTAGGGGTATCTTGTACTAAAGGTGAGTGCAACAAAGGGTTTAACACGGGGGTCGAATAGTTAATGTGGCTAATCGATAAACACACACATAAAGGTTATTTGGGTGATAATCCTAAAATATTGCCTTCTTAAAAGTTTCTTCCAAATGTATCAAGAAATCTCAATACACTACTCGTCTATGGTTTCAAAATGATGTAAAAGCCAAGTTCTAAAGTTTACAAACTACCGGCACACTCATAATTTTGGTGGATTTGGGGTAAAATAGGGGAAACTGAAATAGGCTAAACCTCACCATGGTATTAAGGGTTAATGTGCTCGGCTAAGGTCTATTCTAGTTAGGTTCGGAAAAACATGTCGAAAGTTTTAAAATGGCATAATTTTTCAAAATAAACTAGAAAAATGGGGCAATATAAAGTTCAAGTAAATAATTCTACTCCCGTCCCCCCACTTGAGTTGTACAAACTCCCTTTTGTACATAAAATAAAAATAAAGAGGAAAAGTAGAATTAGAACGAGAACTTCCCTGAAATTCACTCTTGAAAATGATAGAAGGATCATGTTGAAAAACATGCCTTCGCTTCGCCTAATGAGCAAACTTCAATTCCCTTGAATCACACAACTACCAAAAGCATAAAACCTAAAAAAGAAAAATAAAAAGAAAAAGAAAAACCTAATTCACTTTTGTAGGAATCACGGTTGCATTTAGCGTATGCAACAAGCCTTTTAAACCACTTGGTGTTCCAAGTGGACGAGTGAAGTCTCGTGAAGGTTTACAGGGTCACACCCACAAAGTTCATTTAAAAACTAATACAAGTTTAAATAGTGTTTTGTAAAATAAAATGCTTTTTTAAGGTTCAGAAGGTAGCTATGGCGTAGCTGCTAAATCTATCCAGAACGACACCTGGGGATTGCTACGGTGTAGTCATGGCAGGAGCTACGCCGTAGCAAAGTCCTGGGGAATTTTCCTTGGTGCAAAAATCCAAAAATTAGTTCCCCAATGCAAAGCTTCTTCTAGTACATGCAAATTATTAGTACAAAACATACCAAACCAACAAAAAAAAGGAAAATAAAAGGAAAAGGATAATTCGGGTTGTCTCCCGAAAGAGCACTTTTGTTTATTATCGAGTCTTTAAGTTAGACTCACTGCCATGCCCTTCAAGTAGGTAATCAGATGGACTTGCCCGTGTTCGTCCATTTCCTTTAGTAGGTTATGCCTTATCCAAGCAACATTTCTGGCAGTGCGACAATACTCCTTGGTCTCAATTCTTCGTACCTTTGAAAATCTTTCCTCAGGTCCTAAATGATATCGAGTTACCTCATAGGTTTCTGCAATGATGGGGGAGGTTTCTTATATCGTAATCCTAGCAGTTTACACCGCTGTTGTTCATAAGTCTCATCGTCTGGGTCAGTGAACCCATCAATTCCTTGTAATTCTAAGTAATCCATAATTTTGTCTATGTCATCGTCATCGGATGATGTTCCATCTTTGTGTAGCCTCTCTTCACTAGTCTCCCTTTTTTGCTGAATTTGTTCATTGCCCTGTATGTTTTCATAGTATTCTTCCCTTCTCCCATGATCGTTGGCTTTACATTCGCATAGATTTGACCGGCTCATACATCCTATCCAAATTTTTTCTTTTGTACCCGCGTCAACTTTTCCATACTTAATCTTAATCCAATCATCGAATCCTAAATTATCAACCCATTCTAAATCATTCCTTTGGTTGTCATTAGTTGAAAACCATAGGTATTCGTCGTCATTTACTAGTGCAATGCTACTTCCTCCATTGCACTCATCCTCATATGGATCACAAGACGCCCATGTTTTACTTCCATTGATCTCTCGGGTTTTAACCTGCTCGCACCAATGTGTCTTTTTGCATATACTTACTTTTGTTTGTGATGAGGTGAGACTTTGATTGCTATCTGATGTGTAAGGAAAGCTTTAAATTTATAATACTAGTTTCACCGATTTTAATAAACCAAACACACGGGTAAAGTATAACCCCCGTTGGTAGTATTAGATTAAGGTAAGACCAGGTCGTATCCACAGGGACTTAGTTCGTTCAGATTAAGTATAATAATTAGTAAAAGTAGACAAGTAACGATTATAGGAAATAAAAGGAATTCAAATATTAAGACAAATGATTGCTTGGATAGCTTAGATAATATAGTGACAATGTTTATGTTTAACCTCAGTTTAATAAAGGAGCACAACTTATAAGAAAGCTATTTTCGTAAAAAGAGCAATTTCATAACTCGTAGGTTCAATTCAAGATTCATGTCTACCCATTAAGTGATTTCTCTCGAAATAGTATTTCATATCAAGTCTAGATTATTATTGATTCTTCTAAGTGGATTTCTCCTTTCAAAGACTAGTAACGCAGACAAGTTCCTAGAATTGCGTTTAACACGTTGGTTCTTTCGACCTATCGCAACATATTATATTCAACCAGTTTCAATAAATAAACGTGATAAGAGTAGAAATGAAATAGTTCACAATATAAACTCGAAATTGGTAGAGATCAAAACATAATCATAAGTCACTTTATTATATTCACATATCCAAGCAATCACAAGAGGTTTAGCCTCTCATGGCTAATAAGTTCATAATAACAGAAGTGAGTAAATGATAAACAAGAGACATACAGCTTGGATTGATTAAATGATTACACAAGTGTCACAAGGAACCAAGAATTCGACACCAACAAGTATTTAACACCCCTTATTATGATTCGTTCAACCCTGCAACTTAGCTCTGGATCACGTATTACTTCTGACTTAACTTTGTGGAAATTGATTATAGAGTGTGGAGAGTTCAAATGCTTGCAAATGATCTCTATTTATAGGCAATCTGATATGCGAAGTACGACGCACTTGCTTTCTGAGTGCGGCGCACTTTCTTATTTTCTTGGCGCCAAAGCTTCATAAATGCAGGGGAAGTACGGTGCACATAGTTTGCAAGACCGGCGCACTTTTATTTATTTGACTTCCTTTGACCGAGAGGTAAGTGCGGCGCACTTAATTGTAAAACCCGCGCACTTGGCTTGCATGAAAAGGTAATCATGGATGACTTCATTATTTATTCACTTCAACTGGCGAAATAGTAGGTTTTTAGGTGTTTCATGCTCAGACCATCTAAGAGTGAACCTGCATTCATTTTATGCTATTAAGTACCAAAAGTTTACGTAAAATGATCATAAAACATATAGAATAATGCTCAAGAAATATGTATAATTAGAGCATTATCAAATACCTCCACACTTAGTTATTGCTTGCCCTCAAGCAATCAGGCGAGAAAATTAAATTTGTTTTGTGATCATGGAGATATATTATTATTATTTTGTTAGAAAGGCATTGACACATAACTAAAAACACCTCACGAAGGATTATTTTAAATGATTCACACAATTCACTCGAATAGGGTTTAGTTCACTCAATATATGCACAGACACGACTAAATAGCTACCATAGGCTTGCACAAATCACAAAGACAACTCCGACAAGGCGTAAGCACCAGACAATGATATCAATGAGGATTTTTTCGGTTTTGGGTTAGGGATTAAAGGCATGAACAAGGCATGGGTAATTTTCTTTGTTGTTTCTTATAGGATTTGTAGAAGGATAAACTAAACAGCTGCATCACATCAATATTCAAGGATCTTTTTATGCCATCATAATAATCACTACTTTTCTTTTCTTTAACATTTCTCATAACTTTTCTTTTCTTTCATACTATTTTCATTTCGCAGCAATAATCAATCAAACTTTATTCTTTTCAAGCATAAGCAATTTGGTTTAAGAATAGGAAAAAGGCTTAGGCTCAGCATGTTGTTCTAGGTGGCAATAGCACTAAAAATGAGCGCTAGAAGGTTATTTTCTTTAATATACTAGTGACCAGTGTAGTCAACTAGATTATGATTTCATAGGATGGCTTTTTGGTGTAAATCCTAAGTTTGCCTCAATATCATCTAAAATTGTCTATAAAGCATAAGAAATGCAATCTCACTGCGGCATTCGTTATTGATGAATAAGTGCAAGTTCTAGAGCTAATTTAAATCGTCGGCTCACTCATATGTTTGGAGAAAGTGTAGCAGATATACACTCATAAAGGCTTATAAGAATCTCACATTTGTTGGTGGATGAAATTGTGTCTAGCTATAGTGTCAATCCAAGTGGATTTGCCTTAATAACTTGTAAAAGCATATAATTTTTAAGTTTTAAAATGGTTTAGTCATATAATCAGTTTTTTTTGGGATAATATTTTTACTATTTGACTCCCCCTACTTAAGTTGGACATTGCCCTCAATGTTTATAACTGAAAAAGAAAAATAAAAATAAAATAGAAAAAATATTAGCAGAATAAGAGAGTAACTTCCCAAGGGCAAATGAGAGAGCATGAAGAGCTGTGCTTCCCAAATGTGGTCTTCATAGTAATCTGCAAAAGATAAAACAAGCACACAAAAATGGAAAATATTTTTGGTTTTTTTTTAGGTTTTATATTTTATATTTTTGGTTTTAGTTTACCTCCACACTTAAGATTTACAGTGTGGTTTAAAACAAAGTTTTAATATAAAGGAAATAAAACAAAATAGGTTAAAAACGGGTTGCCTCCCGCCAAGCGCTAATTTCAGAGTCTATAGCTCGACTCATGTGATTAGTTTGTTTTAGTCAATTGGAAAGAATGGTGTTGATTCTTCCCTTCTATCGTTGAAACTTTCTTCCTCATTATATAGTTTAAGTCTGTGACCATTGACTATAAAACTTTTATCGTCATGTCCATATAATTCAACATATCCGGATGGATATTGGTGTTCCACAATATAAGGTCCAACCCAGTGGCTTGTAAGTTTTGGTTGTTTGATTTTGAATTTTGATTGAAAAAGTAGGACTTTATCTCCTTTCTTGAATTCTTTTCTCATCTTTAATTTCCGATCATGCCAAACTTTAGTTTTTTCTTTATAAAGACAAGAGTTTTCATAAGCATAAAAGCGTAGTTCGTCTAATTCATGAAGTTGAAACATCCGTTTTTCACTGGCTGCTATAAGATCTAGATTACAATTTTTAAGTGCCTAGTATGCACGGTGTTCTAATTCAAATGGTAGGTGGCATGCTTTACCATATATGAGTTTGTATGGTGTTGTTCCAGTTGGAGTTTTATAAGCGGTTCAGAATGCCCATAGAGCATCATCTAATTTCCTTGATCAAACAGCTGGATTTTCTTTAACTGTTTTTTCAAGTATTCTTTTAAGAGCTCTGTTAGTATTTTCAACTTGACCACTAGTTTGAGGGTGATATGATGTAGAGAACCGATGGTTAACTCCATATCTTTTCATAGTTTTTTCCATTAATTTATTTCAAAAATGAGTTCCTCTGTCGCTAATTCGAGCTTTGGGTATTCCAAATCGACAGAATAGTTTCTTAAGAAATGTTATAACAACTTTGGCATCATTAGTTTAAAGAGCTTGGGCTTCTGTCCATTTTGAGACATAGTCAACAGCGACTAGGATATACTCGAATTTTGATGATTTAGGAAATGGTCCCATAAAGTTTATACCCCAGATGTCAAAAATTTCACAGACTTGAATGTAATTCATAGGCATTTCATCTCTTTTAGAAATGTTTTCAGTTTTTTGACATGATTCGCAAAGGCGAACTAGAGTATGTGCTTCTTTTAGAATTGTTGGCCAATAGAATCCAGATTCGAATACTTTTTTAGCGGTAGCGTTAGCACCATAATGTCCACCGGCAGGTCCATGGTGACATTTATCAAGAATAGCACGAGTTTCAGGTCCAGAGACACATCTACGGATTATTCCATCAGGACAGATTTTGAATAAGTATGGTTCATCCCAAAAATATTTCTTTATATCTAAGAAGAATTTTCTTTTCTCTTGATGAGTCATTCCTTTTCTTAGTATGTCCCCCCAGATAGTTTGCAATGTCTGCGAACCAAGGCGTGTCTGGAGAACTAATTGAATTAAGGGTTTCGTTTGGAAAATTATCATTTATTTCAATTTCTATTTCTTCATCCCCATTTTCTAAACAAGACAAATGATCGGGCGCTACGGTTTCAACACCTTTCTTGTCTTTGATTTCTATATCGAATTCTTGCAAAAGCAGAATCTAACGAATAAGACGTGGTTTACATCTTGCTTTTTAAACAGATATCTGAGAGCGGAATGATCTGTATATATACCACAGTTTTAGATGCTCAAAATTTATCGAATGCAAACACAACGGCCATGAGTTCTTTTTCAGTAACCGTGTAGTTTTGTTGAGCAGCATTTAGTGTTTTACTAGCAAAGTAGATAGGATGCAAATGTCTACCATCTTTCTGTCCTAAGACAGCTCCGACGGCAAAATCGCTTGCATCGCACATTAATTCAAATGGCAAGTTCCAGTTTGGACTTATTATAATCGGTGTACAAGTGAGTTTTTCTTAGAGAGTTTCGAAAGCTTTTTGACATTCGTCATCGAATTTAAAGGGAATATCTTTTTCTAGAAGTTTAGTTAAAGGTCAAGCGATTTTTGAGAAATCTTTAATAAATCGTCGATAGAATCCGGCATGTCCTAAAAAGCCTCTAATGCCTTTCAAATTAGTATGTGGTGGAAGTTTCGAGATTACATCAACTTTTGCTTTGTCAACTTCAAGTCTTGCTCCTGACACATTATGTCCGAGCACAATACCTTCTTTGACCATGAAGTGACTTTTCCCAATTAAGCACAAGATTTGTGTCTTGACAATGTTGAAGCATTTTATCTAGATTATTTAGGCATTTATCGAAAGAATTTCCAAAGACTGAAAAATCATCCATGAAGACTTCCACGGATTCTTTAATCATATCATGAAATATTGCTATCATACACCTTTGAAAAATAGCAGGTGCATTACATAAGCCGAAGGGCATACGTTGATACGCAAAGGTTCCGAAAGGACAAGTAAATGTTGTTTTCTCTTGATCCATTTGATCGATTGGTATTTGGAAATATCCGGAGAATCCATCTAGAAAACAGAAATATTCATTTCCTGCTAGTATTTCTAACATTTGGTCCATGAATGGGAGAGGAAAATGATCTTTTGCTGTAGCTTCATTTAGTTTTCTGTAGTCAATACATACGCGCCAACCAGTGACAGTTCTAGTCGTGACAAGTTCGTCATTTTCATTAGTTACTACTGTTATACCACCTTTCTTGGGTACACAATGAATAAGACTTACCCATGGGCTATCTGCTATAGGGTAGATGATTCCTGAGTCATGGAATTTGATAACTTCCTTCTTGACAACGTCTTTCATATTAAGATTGAGTCTTCTTTGCTTTGAACCACTGGTTTCTTATCATCCATTAACTGAATTTTGTGTTTACAGAAGGATGAACAAATCCCAGGTATGTTACTAGTTTTCCAAGCAAAGGCTCTTTTGTGGTTTTTTAGAACTGAAATTAATTTTCCTTTTTTTCTTTCAGAGAGTTTAGATGAAATTATGACTGGAAATAATGATTCTCCTTCCAAGAAAGCATATTCCAGATGGTCTGGTAATGGTTTGAGAATGAGATCAGTAGTTGGTTCTTTGATAGAATTTTTAAGTCTAAGCTCATTGTCAGTGTTTATTTTCTCAAATGATAATTCTTCTTCATTTTATTCTTCTTCATCGGAACTTTCATTTTTATCTTCGAGAGTCATAGCTATGAATTGATCATATTCAGCCATGACTTCGTGTTCAAGAAGTGTTCCATCGACTGAGTACAGTTATTGATTGAATTCATTTAGTAGTTCATCGAAATCTTCTTCGAGAATTTCATCGATAACATCAATTCTAAAGCATGTGTCATCGTTAGAGTAAGAGTGTTTCATAGCCTTGTCTATGGAGAAAATCATTCTTTCTTTTCCAACTCCAAGATTGAGTTGTTTCTGTTTAACTCGAATCATAGCATCGGCTGTATGGAGAAAAGGTCTTCCTAAGATTAGGGGTACTTTGCTATCTTCTTCCATTTCTAGGATAACAAAATCAACTGGAAAGGTGAATTTGCCAACTTCAACTAACATGTTCTCAGCTATTCCAACAGGATATTGGAAAGATCGGTCAGCTAACCGAACACTCATTTTAGTTGGTTTAAGCGTTTCAATTGATAATTTAGCATAGAAAGAATACGGCATCAGATTAATGCTAGCACCAAGATCGGCTAGAGCATTGCACGAGAATGTTTTACTGAAAGTACAAGGAATCAGGAAACTTCCTGGGTCTCCGAGTTTTGGTGGAATTTTGTTTTGAACGATAGCTGAACATTCTTCATTAAGGAAAGTTGCTGAAATTTGTTCGAGTTTGCTTTTGTTACTAACAAGTTCTTTGAGAAATTTCCCATAGTTGGGCATTCTGGCTAAAACATCAACGAGAGAGACATTAATTCGGGCAGCTCGAATTATATCAATGAATTTTCCATACTGAGCTTCCATTTTTTCTTTTCTTAAGCGTTGAGGATATGGAACTCTAGGTTTGTAAGGTTTAGGTACTGGTGTTTCAGGAGTTGTGGTTTCTTTACGAGGTACCGTTTCTTCCTCTTCTTCGTGATCAGTGAAAACTTCAACAGGTTGTTGAGTTTGACTGGGATCAATGGGTGGATCATAAGAAGTACCATTTCTTGTGGTAATCGCATTCACATGCTCATGAAGAGCTTGCGGTGGTTGATAAGGTTTGTTTTTAGGATTAGGTTGAGTGTTACTAGGAAGGGATCCAGAAGCTCGACCTAATTGCTTTTCAGCGAATCTGTCGAATTTGGCTTCAAAATTTTGCAATGCGGCTTGGTGATTTCTAGCAGCAGATTCAACTTTTTCTTTTAAGTCCATGTATTGATCTTTTACGAAAAGGTTCGTTGATTTTTGTGCTTTAATAAAATCATTCAGTTGAGTTTGAACATCTGGTTTGTCATCGGTGTTTGTTTGTTTGTAAGGTTCTCGGTTATAATCGTTCTTCGCACTAGGTCTCCATCGTTCTCGTTCTCGATCACGATCACGATAGTTATCATAGAAACGGGTGCATCTAAAAGTGTTCATAAATTTAGCTTCTTCTTCACGTGACATAGGTGTGTCATCATCACTGCAATTTGCGGTAGCATGGTTTCTGCCACAATGATTAAAACTTTCACGTTGTTCTTTTATTTCTTTGTATTGAGCATCCATTTTAATTGCCATGGCATCCATTTTTGCCATAATTTTATTAGTATCAGAATTGCTACTGCCTTCATCAGCGAAAGCAACAATTTTACGAAGAGAAGTTTTTGGTTTTTGTTCTTTTGCCCAATCTAGTTTAAGTAAGACTTTGTCTTCGAGGAGTTGATACGCTTGATTTGGTGTTTTATAAAGGAATATACCACCGGCCGCAACGTTTAAAGCTTCTTGAGTTATTTCATCAAGACCGTGGTAAAAGATTTTGATTATATTGCCTTTTGTCAGGCCATGTCCATGACAGTTTCTTAGCAATTCTTTCATTTGAAGCCTGGCTTCGGTTAGATTTTCATTTTCGCGTTGTGAGAATCCTTGGATTTCTCCGAGAAGTTTATCAAATAGAGTTGGAGGAAAATATCTACTAACGAAAGCAGTACAAAGTTCGTCCCATGATTCTATGGTTCTTTCATCGAGTTCATCAAGCCAAGTTTTAGCTTCTCCTGTTAGAGATAGAGGAAACATCATGAGTCTTACCGCTTCAGTTTCGGTAGCTCCGTATTTGAACATGTCGCATACGCTTTGGAATTCATGAATGTGTTTGTGAGGATCAGTTTTAATTCGACCATCATATTGGTTTCCCTTGACAAGAGTCAGGTGATTTCCTTTGATTGCAAATTCGTTTGCGGTTTTATGATTGGTGATAGCTGGTCCAGGTGTAGGTGCAACAGTACGATCGTTGGCCCACATTGGTTCATTATCAGCGNCATACGCTTTGGAATTCATGAATGTGTTTGTGAGGATCAGTTTTAATTCGACCATCATATTGGTTTCCCTTGACAAGAGTCAGGTGATTTCCTTTGATTGCAAATTCGTTTGCGGTTTTATGATTGGTGATAGCTGGTCCAGGTGTAGGTGCAACAGTACGATCGTTGGCCCACATTGGTTCATTATCAGCGTCATCCATTGGATCGTAAATTTAGATTAATTTGATGTAAAATATGAAGTTTGAGATATCGTCAACAGGTGTGTGGTGAACACGAGGTTGTTCGGGTCTTTCGTCTTGTTTAGAAATAGGAACTCTTTTGTTATTACGTTTTCATTTGTTTAAAGTTCTTTTAGGTTCTGATAGAGGTGAAATCGGTTCAGATTCAGCTGAGCGAGTGTGCATTTAAGGATAGAGAGCGAAATTTAAATCAATTTGATAAATTTCATTTTCTGAGCAAGTGAGTGCGGCGTACACTAAATAGTGTGCGGCGTACTTGTGTGTAATGGCAATGTGCGGCGTACTTAATTGTAAGTACGACGGTGTTGTTTTTACCAAGAGGATTAATCTCAAAAGATGGTGAAAAAGATGATTCTTTTTGGTTTTTATAAAAAGGTTTGTGATGTTTATGGAAAACGTTACGGATTGAAGTAAGTGCGTCGTACTTGGTGACAAGTACGACAGTCTGTGTGTCCTTTGTGTAAAAGTGTGGCGCACAAGTGTGTAAGTGCGGAGTGCTTTATGCAACAGAGAAAACAGAGTGATCTGGTTTTGGAGAAATATTTGGTATTGTTTACTAATTTTATTTCGAAAATACTTAAGGAACAGATTTAAGTCCCCGACAGCGACGCCAAAAACTTTGATGTGTAAGGAAAGCTTTAAATTTATAATACTAGTTTCACCGATTATAATAAACCAAACACACGGGTAAAGTATAACCCCCGTTGGTAGTATTAGATTAAGGTAAGACCAGGTCGTATCCACAAGGACTTAGTTCGTTCAGATTTAAGTATAATAATTAGTAAAAGTAGACAAGTAACGATTATAGGAAATAAAAGGAATTCAAATATTAAGACAAATGATTTCTTGGATAGCTTAGATAATCTAGTGACAATGTTTATGTTTGACCTCAGTTTAATAAAGGAGCACAACTTATAAGAAAGCTATTTTCGTAAAAAGAGCAATTTCATAACTCGTAGGTTCAATTCAAGATTCATATCTACCCATTAAGTGATTTCTCTCGAAATAGTATTTCATATCAAGTCTAGATGATTATTGATTCTTCTAAGTGGATTTCTCCTTTCAAAGACTAGTAACGCAGACAAGTTCCTAGAATTGCGTTTAACACGTTGGTTCTTTAGACCTATCCCAACATATTATATTCAACCAGTTTCAATAGGTAAACGTGATAAGACTAGAAATGAAATAGTTCACAATATAAACTCGAAATTGGTAGAGATCAAAACATAATCTTAAGTCGCTTTATTATATTCACATATCCAAGCAATCACAAGAGGTTTAGCCTCTCATGGCTAATGAGTTCATAATAACCGAAGTGAGTAAATGATAAACAAGAGACATACAGCTTGGATTGATCAAATGATTACACAAGTGTCACAAGGAACCAAGAATTCGACACCAACAAGTATTTAGCACCCCTTATTCTGATTCGTCCACCCCTGCAACTTATCTCTGGATCACGTATTACTTCTGACTTAACTTTGTGGAAATTGATTATAGAGTGTGGAGAGCTCAAATGCTTGCAAATGATCTCTATTTATAGGCAATCTGATATGCGAAGTACGGCGCACTTGCTTTCTGAGTGTGGCGCACTTTCATATTTTCTTGGCGCCAAAGCTTCATAAATGCAGGGGAAGTACGGCGCACATAGTTTGCAAGACCGGCGCACTTTTATTTATTTGACTTCCTTTGACCGAGAGGTAAGTGCGGCGCACTTAATTGTAAAACTCGCGCACTTGGCTTGCATGAGAAGCTAATCATGGAAGACTTCATTATTTATTCACTTCAAGTGGCGAAATAGTAGGTTTTTAGGTGTTTCATGCTCAGACTATCCAAGAGTGAACCTCCATTCATTTTATGCTATTAAGTACCAAAAGTTCGCGTAAAATGATTATAAAACATATAGAATAATGCTCAAGAAATATGTATAATTAGAGCGTTATCACTATCTTCTTTTTGTGAAGTATCCTTGGCGGGCTTGTCTTTACTGATAAGATTATTCCAGATTTTCCACTTCTCATCTCTTCTGACTTTACCGTTGACGATTCGAACCCAATCGTCAAAAACCATGGTCCCATCCCATTTTAACAGTCTCTCTTGTCATCGTTTGTAGAACTCCATAAGTGTTTATCGTTTCCTACTCTATTTGCGTCATGTCCACCATCACACAGATCGGCGTTTGGGTTACAGATGCCCATCAATCGTACCTTACCTCGTTGTTGACAGGTATTGCCTCGCACCAATGGTATTTTTTACTATTTCCCCGCTATTTATTTCATGATGGGCTAGCGTTCCCAAGACGTTTGCAACTTCCTTCCCTTTTATAGGAGTAATTCTTCTGCTAGATAGGTCTTGAGTATAAGGATTAGGAATAGTGCTCTCTTTGTCTTGTGACTCATTGGAGGGGTCACAACTCTTCTTCTCATGGTCCCTTTCCTGCGAAAAATTACTAGGCGAATTATCATGATCACGGGTTAACATTTCATGCGCAACCAAATCGGGTGAAGACTCCTTTTCTTTAATGTTGGCGTTATTGATGACATAAACATTTTCTAAGTTATGACACCTCCCTCTTTCGTCCATATTAAAAACTATTTTTTATCATTACAAGTGAGAGAGATTAGTTTATTAAAGACATCAATCATGGCATGGTAGTGGCAAGCAAAGTTCGTGCTAAAATAATTGGTAAGTCGTTATCTTCCTCCATGTCTAGTATGACGAAATCAACAGGAAAGGTGAATTCATCAATTTTAACCAATACATTCTCGACTATACCTTTAGGGATACTAACTGTTCTATCGGCCATTTCTATGGTCATGCAATCTGGTTTAATTGGACCCAAATTCAAGCGTTTGTACATAGAAAATGGCATGATACTAATACTTGCTCCTAGATCTGCTAAAGCGTTACTAATAAACAAATTATCAATTGAACAAGGGAGAATAAAACTCCCTGGGTGTAACACCCCCAAAAATCATACATCGGAAGACTTACAAGCTTTTGTGGTGTTACGGGGATTGGTACCATCACAAGTATAGATAACGAGATCATAGATAGAATATAAAAGTAAACCAAATCAACAAAGTTAAAGTTTACATTCATTCCAAGATCTTAGGGTTCATAGGCCCAAATAGATAGCATAAAAGATAGGTCCAAATTTATTATCAGAGTGCACATCGATTTCCCTCAAACCAAACCAAGTCCAAAGCAAGCTTCACCAACGTCCAAGCAAAAGCATTCATCAATTACCTGAGAAAAACATGCTTAAAAAGTCAGCTTTCGCTGGTGAGTTCATAGAGTTTAATCATTCGAAATACTTACGGGACCTGAAGGATTCAGCGCTATGTGTATGACTAGGGCAGGCATAGACAATCATACTATACTTATCACAATTCCAATTCCATCACAATCATACTCATACTAGTTTACCACCTTTCTAGAAGGCGGAGGGTCAGGTGCGAGCGAGCGACATCTCGACGGTACACTAGCCAGGAACACTAACAGTAAGGAACCACCCATTACTGCCCCGAACTAGGCCGTAGTAGTGTATACTCCAAACCAGGGTTTCGCCCTAATAGGTCGACGACTACTCGTCTATCCTAAACTAGTCCACACAATAGCAAAACAATTTATACCAGGTCCAAGAAACGGGTAGCATGTTTTCTCCCCCAAGTTTAGAAATCATTCGAAAATAAATGCGAGTAAAAGTGGGGCTATAAACTCACCTCGAAATAGCAAGCAATCAATACACGAGTAAGCAAAGAAAATTCGGCTAAGACTTCACAGCAACTATCGACTCGGCACGACCTATTCAAGTATATATACTTGCGCTCAATACCACTTCTTAAAATAATTATACTCCCAATAATCCCAATGGGTTTCCTTTTACTTTCCAAATAATCCTTTCTTTCTTTGAAAACGCTTGTTATCGCTTGGTATCATTTTGGTATCCTTTGGTATCGAAGTGAGGATTCTAGAGACAAAGTCTCGACTCGTTGGCTATAAGCCAAATATACTATCCATAACAATCACATACAGCTCAAAACAAATAATAAGTCCACATAGCATATAACCACATATAACGCACATACTAAAACATATAGCACATAGTGGTCAAGGTCAAATGATATGCCTTCATAAAATAAATAAGTCGTCTCATGAAGGGTCGATGGCTTATCAAATTCGTCAACTTGATAAGTCCAACCATTCACGTATTACTTATGTATTCACCAAGTTATATCACGTACGTACAAGTCATAGGATGGACTTCTCGTCAATTTAGTTGTATAATATTACTATTGGGCCCTTATTGGACTCGTCAGCCCAATAAGTCCAACGATAATACTACACGACTTATTAACGTTAACTCAATCCGAAACTTTACTACAATGGGTCAAATCACATATTACTCGATAACGTCGGTTTGAAACTAGTTATATAATGTACTCGAATATTTAATAGTCCATGCCGAAAGAATTATTTGCTTTCGGGATCCGTTATGGTCCGTACGTCCAAATATTTCCTTTATCGTTTATGGTTCTTATTCGTTAGTTATGTTTTAATAAGGCGTCGATAAATATTAATTTCTAACGATTAATAGTTATCGTTGCGTTATTATTATTATTCGTTTATTACATCACTTAGGTATTATGTAAGTTAGTATATGTACATACATATATATGTGCTAGCAATTATATATATATACGTACACTTCCAAACTTACTTAATATTTAAGTTCGTTGAAATAAACGATTTCTAACGAATCATTACATATTCAAGTCCACGTGTCCGAGTCATGACCTCTCGTCCACATAACTACTCAAAGTCCAATGTCCAAATGAAATCGGCATCGTCAAAGTCAATCAAGACTAAAAAGTCAAGATGACCTCAACATGCACAAACAATAATCACACAAAATATATAAGTCCCGATGTCCAATAATACTCCAAACACCAATCAATTCGAGGTCGTCTACGACACTCGTTCTAATCCTATCTCCGTTCCACTAAAAGTATTCAACCTTATAACTCCGGAAATGCGATCCAAACACAAGGAAACAAACGTTAGTTACAAGTGAATATATATACACTTAGTCACGTATTTCACCAAAATAATACTCATAACCACAAAATACTCGTTTTCACATAAAACTATATTTTCCGTTACCAAATATACGTATTATACCCATTTACCTCAATGTTTCACATAATTCACGTAATACACATAAACATATACCACAAGCATACTAGTCACAATATTCCACATTTTACCAATGTTTTCCGACAACTTAACCATTTTACCACTTTCAAGTGTATATCCCGACACAATTCTACATATTACCATATTCGTCACAAATTCGCATAACGCGCCAAAACGAGCTACTAAATCATACACGTACCAAGTAAATAACCACAAAATGACCACAAGGACTAACCCGTGCCCACTAGGCCACGGTGACCTTGGGAAACGAGCCACAACCTTCGGCCTAGGGCCTTAGGTGCTCGACATCACAACCAAACGCATCCTAGACTTACCAATCTTGTTCCAAACACTACCAAATCATTACCAAATCATGCTAGGAACATACTACAACAACCAATATCATCAAAATGGGTCAAAACCCCAAAAACAATAATGGGTCGTGGGTCAAACCCACGGATTGACCACGAATCCGAATCCAAATCACTTCCAAATGATACCAAACTTGTTTCTCTTATGTTTTTATTAACCAAAATGTATTAAAACATCAAAACCCACTTAGTTTTACCCAAACTTTACAAGAATTCGTGGGTTTGACTTGTAACAAAGTCAAACCTTCAAGAAATACTTACCACTTTACCTTTTCTTCAAACCAAACAAGATTTCAACAACAAAAGTGATGAAAACAATGATATACCTCACGAATTTAATTGGGTTTTATGTTTTTTGGGTCGTTTTGATGTATAAAAATTATATAGGGATGATTGGAAATGGATGGGGATGATGTTTTTGAGCTTGGATGAAAAAAAATGAAGTGTGTGTGTGGTGTGTGTGTGTGGCCGGCGCAAGAAGAAGGAGAGGAAGGGGTTAGGGTTTTGTTTTGGGAAGAAAATGATATATGGGTGTTTATCTAGTTATAAGTTTAAGCAATTGGCAAAAATGGTCCCCTTAGTTGTTAGTTTTTAGAGTTTAGTTGAACTAGGGAGCCCAAAACTTTTATTTTTCTAAAACTTATCCCAAAACATATTTTTGAGTTCATAAGTCTAGCCGGTAGCCACCAAATTCGTTTTTAAGTGCACACCACGTGTTTTACAGTAAATTCCCCAATATATTTCCAAAAGTTCTTTTACTTGACGGACCCAATTAAAAACATATTTTTACGACTCGGGTAAACTAAGTGAATTTTTATGTCTCAAGATTCTCAAACGTTACTTGTCCAAAAATACGTTTCATTAGGATTTCTAGTGCCAAAGTCAAATAGTGCCTAACGCGAAGTATTCAAATAGCCTAATTATTACTTAATACGATAAACGTTTGATATATATTCAACTTTCCAATCCAAATTCCTCAAAATTACTAAAAATCATTTTACTTCAATACTCGGGTTTATAAAAATAGTAATGCGGAAGTTTTAAAATGACACCCAAATTTACCAGTTGTCACATTGGGTCCTTCTCTTTCGGAGGAAACTGATGTTGAATTAGTGCGGAGCACGTGGCGTTTAGTCTCACTTCTTCTCCTTCATCATTATTCAAAGAGAAAAGGTCCATTTCCTCCTCGAAATGTTCTTCATTGTCAGATTCCTCCTCACTTGCTCAGCAAAAAATTCAAGCTCTTCATTAGAATACCTGAAAGGAGTGTAAAGAGGTTGACCATTGTTAGAAAATATAGCTTTACATGCTCCGGAATTTTTAGAGCATCCTCCTCATTCACCGCCCGCTTGCTTGGATACTTGATTAGTCAATACCCCTATCTTGGTTTCAAGACCTCTTATAATTTCCTCGTGGCTTTTAAGGTTTAGTGTTGTTCCCTTCTGAAAACTTCTAAGCCATCCTTCCCGTTCCATTTGCTTCTTAGCTGACTCGTCAAAGTATTTTTGGATGGACCGCTCAATATCGGATTGTGGTCGGTTATATCCTGACGTCCCCTTACGATAACTGTTACTGTTGTAACCTTGGAATGGTCTACTCTCCCCATATTTTACTTCTTCTATTTTCACATCACCCTCGTTCAAAGGGCAATCTTTAGACAAGTGGGATCCTTCACAAATCTCGCAACCAACTTGAATAGCGTGAACATTTTCCTTCAGTTTCTTCATGTCACGCCCCAAGCTTTCAAATTTGTTGGTGATTAGGGTAATTCCATCTGAGTTTCCAGCGATGCTTCTACTACTTCCACCTTCGTGCCACTTTTGAGAGTGGTCCGCCATATCTTCAATAGCCTTTAAGGCTTAAGCAGGGGTCATTCCAGGGATTGGTCCCTGAGAGTCTAGCATTTGGCGAGTTGAGATGTTGATCCCTTTGTAGAAGATATTAACCATCTGTTGCTTGTCGAGATCATGCGTATGGCACTTGTACAAAAGATCATTGTACCTATCCCAAGCTTGGTACAATGTTTCATCCCCGTCTTGCTTGAAGTTGTGAATGTCTTCAAGCTGTTTTGCCGTCCTTGAAGGAGGGCAATACCTTTGGATGAAATGCTTCTTCAGGAGAGTCCAAGTGTTCACCATACCCGCTGGTGGTTATCGATCTATCTTTTTGCTGCTCCGGTTAATGTCATCAGGAATACTCTGAGCATTATCACATCATGAGATACTCCCGGAATGTTGAACAAACTAACAATGTAAAGAACATTGTCAATGTGCTCGTGAGCATCTTCCGTCTTGTTTCCTGAAAATGGGTCTTTACACGATTCCCTTATGAATTGATTCTTGATTTTGAACTGAACGTCATCCCCAATAGCCGGCCTAACCAAACCAGGCCCTTGCTCTTCTCGTGTAAGAGCCAAATACTCTTCAAGTGTGAGGTTGTCAATGTCAATTTCTGCCATGGTACCTGAAACTTGAAAATGATCGTGAGTACTGAAAAGAAAATAAAACAAAAATTAAAAACTTAAATAAAATCCTAATAGCTCCTCGGCAGCGGCGCCAAAAACTTGATGCAGGTTTTACCGACTAGGTTTTAATATTTATAATTTTCTCGTTTACCTAAGGTCTATCTAATGCACTATCGGGCAGTGTACCCGGTCGTGTGAGGTATAGCTAGTTGGTAAAGCCGAGGTCGTCCAAAGAGCTAAGTGTATGGAAATTATCTAAGTTTTAGTGTCACATGTAAAAGGGGTTTTATAAGTTGAAAGATTAATAAACTAGTAAAAGTAAATAACAAGGCAAGTAAATAAATAGAAGGAAATCAATAGAAAGAGATAGTGCTAACCTAATTACTACTCTTGTTATTATTATGATTAGTTTTCTATAAGTGCATCCTATCATATCGTCTGGGGATTAAATTCATTTCGGATCAGAGGGTTAAATTACCTAGATCTATCTTACACCTAGTCCTATCCAAAACTATTGTAAAACCGTGGGTTCATTGGTACGAAGATGTAAGAGTCATTAAGTGCCTCTACTAACATGGACAAGTCTAGCAGATGCGACATGGTCAGATATTACACCCCTCTAATTCCGTTAAGTGTATAGCATTGGTAGGTGGTCCTAGGGTTATTTCGCACATGTATAGTGATATTGCTATCACCAAGTCACATCCCTATCGGCTTGCTTCCTAGGGTTAATTCCACAAGCCTCTAAGGAACAACCAACGCTAAACACTACGGGAACTAGAGTGTCCTAATACTCAGCATGAAAGTATTCAAACAATAAACAATAGATGCGTAGAAAACTAAATCATAACAATAACAATTTCATAACTAGGCTAACACCAAGAGGTGTTTAGCCACTCATATTCATAATTGCAGTAAAACAAGTTTGAGTTAATACAAATCTAAACATGAATCGAATACAAAACAAAGGAATGGATAAACTTATGATTGGTGTGTGAATCCTCCCTTGGAAATGACTTCAATGAGGCTAGAACTTTGTTCCTCCTGCTCCCTGAGTTTCTCCCAACTTCTGTGTGGTGAAAGTGAATGAATAAACTCGGAATTAGGGCTGGTATTTATAGGCCTGACTTTGTTACGGCGTAGCTGATTTGAGTTGCTACGCCGTAACCTTTGTATATATGGACTACGTCGTAGCTTGATCAAGTGCTACGGGCGTAATGTCTTCTTTAGATGCTTTCTACGGTGTAGTTGCTAGGGTTGCTATGCCGTAACTTCTTCCTTGGCCTCGTTAGTTCTTCTATGCCTCAAATTGGGGCCTACGCCGTAGCTGGAGAGTTGCTACCCCATAGTGCCCTTTAGTGGACCTCTACGCCGTAGCCATAGGATGGGCTACGCCGTAGTGTTCATAAATCCTGGCTACGACGTAGGTAGATGAACCTCTACGCCGTAGTGTATGCAGAATCCATAATTTCCACGTATTTGCTCTAAAGTCCTTCCATTTCTGTGTATGTTCGTTCTTTTACTCATCTTTACCTTGAAACCAAAATAGGAAGAAATAAGAGTATATATTCTTCATATGAATAGAAAAGATGAGCATTTTAGGGGAAAATTAACACTTAAATCATGGGTAAATTTGACGTCATCATACACCCTCTTAAACTTTCTCTCTGAACTGTTGATATCATGTGGTCTTTCTACCTCAATCTTAACAGTTGTGTTTGGATTGCTATTTCTTAATTCCAAACAGTAGTCTCTCAACTGTGCATATTGTCTTCTATGTCATGGTTGATCTTTGGAGGAGTAGTAAATACACCACCATGGTTGATCTTCAGACAAACAACAGTTGGAAATTTACCTGATTACATTAAAAAACATGAGTTACAATAGATTATTCATCAAAAAAATCAGTTACGAATGGAAAATCAAATATACTTATGATAATCATGATAGGGATCTGGTTTTGAACCCTTCTTATGAACCCTCCATTCACACAACATTTTTTAATTAGGGCTGATTTTACTTAGAACAATCTAGGGGTTTTTTTTCAATTGGGGATTTTTAGAGAGTTGGTGTGATAAGTTTGGGGATGAATTTTGTTATGAATTGTTTAATTAAGTCAAACGTGATATAAACCCTGGTCAAGACCCGCCAAACATGAAATGACATAATTAACCCACACGTTTTTGCCACATGACCAAGTAAACGGTCAAACAAATGGAAAATTTGGTCAACGGACCAAACCAGTTATGGGTCGCAACCACAGGTAGAGGATCCGTTGAAAAAACGTATAAGGACCATTTATGTTAAACCTGATAGACCACAGGGACCATTTTGAAATTAACTCTTTATTTTATGAACGTGTTTTTCTATCTATGAGTTTCAAATGTTGGCCTCCGACTTGTTTCTACCAACGACTCCAACCAAACTTAAGTTTATAGAATAGTTATTCTTAAAGTTTAAGCTACTTGATCACCCCTCTTGCTCTCTTTATTTTGATTTGTGGATATGTTATGATACACTTTTATATCCTCATGATTACGTACTTGACATTATTATTATTTTGCTATATATGTTTATTGTTTCAGTTTGCATTTGGTAGTTTATATCAAAGACTGGCATTCAGTTCAACAACAACTTATAATGAGAACGTGTGATGGAGCTGGGAGGATATGACATGTCCAAAAGCACAAACTGTTTCATTCTGTTTGGTAACCCAATATGGCATATCTAGTAAAATAGATACAACTTTTTCTTTTAAGTCCATGTATTGATATGTCATCGGTGTTTGTTTGTTTGTAAGGTTCTCGGTTATATTCGTTCTTTGCACTAGGTCTCCATCGTTCTCGTTCTCGATCACGATCACGATAGTTCTCATAGAAACGGGTGCGTCTAAAAGTGTTCATAAATTTAGCTTTTTCTTCACGTGACATAGGTGTGTCATTATCACTGCAATTTGCGGTAGCATGGTTTCCGCCACAATGATTACAACTGTCACGTTTTTCTTTTATTTCTTTGTATTGAGCATCCATTTTAATTGCCATGGCATCCATTTTTGCCATAATTTTATTAGTATCAGAATTGCTACTGCCTTCATCAGCGAAAGCAACAGTTTTACGAAGAGAAGTTTTTGGTTTTTGTTCTTGTGCCCAATCTAGTTTAAGTAAGACTTTGTCTTCGAGGAGTTGATACGCTTGATTTGGTATTTTATAAATTAATATACCACCGGCCGCAGAGTTTAAAGCATCTTGAGTTATTTCATCAAGACCGTGGTAAAAGATTTTGATTATATTGCCTTTCTTCAGGACATGTCCATGACAGTTTCTTACCAATTCTTTCATTCGAAGCCAGGCTTCGGTTAGATTTTCATTTTCGCGTTGTGAGAATCCTCGGATTTCTCCGAGAAGTTTATCAAATATAGCTGGAGGAAAATATCTACTAAAGAAAGCAGTACGAAGTTCGTCCCATGATTCTATGGTTCCTTCATCGAGTTCATCAAGCCAAATTTTAGCTTCTCCTGTTAGAGATAGGGGAAACATCATGAGTCTTACCGCTTCAGTTTTGGTAGCTCCGTATTTGAACATGTCGCATACGCTTTGGAATTCATGAATGTGTTTGTGAGGACCAGTTTTAATTCGACCATCAAATTGGTTTCCCTTGACAAGAGTCAGGTGATTTCCTTTGATTGCAAATTCGTTTGCGGTTTCAGGAATGGTAATAGCTGGTCCAGGTGTAGGTGCAACGGTACGATCGTTGGCCCACATTGGTTCATTATCAGCGTCATCCATTAGATTGTAAATTTGGATTAATTTGATGTAAAATCTGAAGTTTGAGATATCGTCAACCGGTTTGTGGTGAACACGAGGTTGTTCGGGTCTTTTGTCTTTTTTAGAAATAGGAACTCTTTTGTTATTACGTTTTCTTTTGTTTAAAGTTCTTTCAGGTTCTGATAGAGGTGAAATGGGTTCAGTTTCAGCTGAGCGAGTGTGCATTCAAGGATAGAGAGCGAAATTTAAATAAATTTGATAAATTTTGTTATCTGAGTAGTGAGTGCGACATACACTAAATAGTGTGCGGCGTACTTGTGTGAAATGGCAACGCTCGGTGTACTTAAGTGTAAGTACGACGGTGTTGTTTTTACCGAGAGGATTAATCTCAAAAGATGGTGAAAAAGATGATTCTTTTTGGTTTTTATAAAAAGGTTTGTGATGTTTACGAAAACCGTTACGGATTAAAGTAAGTACGTCGTACTTGGTGACAAGTACGGCGATCTGTGTGTGCTTTGTGTAAAAGTGCGGCACACAAGTGTGTAAGTGCGGCGTGCTTTCTGCAACAGAGAAAACAGAGTGATCTAGTTTTGGAGAAATTTTTGGTATTGTTTACTAATTTTATTTCGAAAATACTTAAGGAACAGATTTAAGTCCCCGGCAGCGGCGCCAAAAACTTTGATGTGTAAGGAAAGCTTTAAATTTATAATACTAGTTTCACCAATTTTAATAAACCAAACACACGGGTAAAGTATAACCCCCGTTGGTAGTATTAGATTAAGGTAAGACCAGGTCGTATCCACAGGGACTTAGTTCGTTCAGATTAAGTATAACAATTAGTAAAAGTAGACAAGTAACGATTATAGGAAATAAAAGGAATTCAAATATTAAGACAAATGATTGCTTGGATAGCTTAGATAATCTAGTGACAATGTTTATGTTTGATCTCAGTTTGATAAAGGAGCACAACTTATAAGAAAGCTATTTTCGTCAAAAGAGCAATTTCATAACTCGTAGTTTCAATTCAAGATTCATATCTACCCATTAAGTGATTTCTCTCGAAATATTATTTCATATCAAGTCTAGATTATTATTGATTCTTCTAAGTGTATTTCTCCTTTCAAAGACTAGTAATGCAGAAAAGTTCCTAAAATTGCGTTTAATACGTTGGTTCTTTCGACCTATCCCAACATATTATATTCAACCAGTTTCAATAAATAAACGTGATAAGACTAGAAATGAAATAGTTCACAATATAAACTCGAAATTGGTAGAGAGAAAAACATAATCATAAGTCGCTTTATTATATTCACATATCCAAGCAATCACAAGAGGTTTAGCCTCTCATGGCTACTGAGTTCATAATAACAAAAGTGAGTAAATGATAAACAAGAGACATACTGATTGGATTGATCAAATGATTACACAAGTGTCACAAGTAACCAAGAATTCGACACCAAGAAGTATTTAGCACCCCTTATTCTGATTCGTTCATCCCTGTAACTTAGCTCTGGATCACGTATTACTTCTGACTTAACTTTGTGGAAATTGATTATAGAGTGTGGAGAGTTCAAATGCTTGCAAATGATCTCTATTTATAGGCAATCTGATATGCGAAGTACGGCGCACATGCTTTCTGAGTGTGGCACACTTTCTTATTTTCTTGGCGCCAAAGCTTCATAAATGCAGGGGAAGTACGGCGCACATAGTTTGCAAGACCGGCGCACTTTTATTTATTTGACTTCCTTTGACCGAGAGATAAGTGCGGCGCACTTAATTGTAAAATCCGCGCACTTGGCTTGCATGAAAAGGTAATCATGGAAGACTTCATTATTTATTCACTTCAAGTGGCGAAATAGTAGGTTTTAGGTGTTTCATGCTCAGACCATCCAAGAGTGAACCTGCATTTATTTTATGCTATTAAGTACCAAAAGTTCACGTAAAATGATCATAAAACATATAGAATAATGCTCAAGAAATATGTATAATTAGAGCGTTATCAACCGCTTTAGACGTGTTACTCTTTAGCTTTAGTGGTGGAGATGTGTATCCTTGCCAAGTTATGATAGAATATTCGTCACGACCGAGGAATTGAGCGAATTATTTAAATGTTACCACATAGGTTAGTTGAGTGATTCGAGTGATTTCATTTTCTTGCTTCGTGAGGTGTTTGGTTGTGCAACTATGATTAAAATGAATGAGTGCTTTCAAATATAAAAATAAGTCCTAGATTATATTTAGGATACATTTTCATAAGTTTAAATCTATGGTTTACTTGAGGACAAGTAAAGTTCAATTGGGGGATATTTGATGACTCAAATAAGTACATTTTATTGGCATCATTTATCCTATATTATTTGCTTACTTTATGTTATTTTATATGAGAATTGATGCTTAATTGTTTACTTTTGTAATTCTCAGTTATAAACAAGCATTTGGTGAAAGTTAGCTATTTTGGACCTAAATTGGAGCAAAATGGATCAAGTTGGAAAAGTCTATTGAACTGAAGGAAGATATGCCGTATCATGCTAGACAGATACACCATACTTAAAGACTTAGAAAAATATGAAGACCATTGCCTGAATTTGAAGCATGCGTAGTATGGAATTATCCCGTACAACGTATATGAAACCTTGGTCAACAAGAAGATCTTGATTTGTTTTACCCCAGATATGCCGTATTGCATTCAACATATGCGGCGTATCCATCTCAAGACTTTACCCAAATAATCCAAGATAAGGAAGAACATGCGCTGTATGAAGATTAAAGATATGCCACATCTTATGGCGTTGTAAGAATATTCCTGAATATTATAATCTTGTACCCCACGCGAAGTTACCTCGATGCGCCGTATCTACTTAGTTGATACGCGGCATTGACTCTGCAGATAGAAACTATAAATACCCCATTCGACAGCCACATTCAATACACATTCCAAGGGCGAAAACCAGATGGTTTGGCAGCACAAGACACACCTCAAAGACAAATTCAGAGCAGTAAGAAAGTCTTGCTAGTGCTTAATTCACTTAGTAGATTTGTTTTATTTGTATCAGTACTCTTTAATATATCAGGATTGCTTGCCTTGTCACAGCCATATGACTCACATTTAACTTGTTTTCTCATCGATTAAATTTTATATGATGTTTATTTGGTGCTTTATACATGTGCTTTGATTACCTCTAGTTTATTGTGGCTTGCTTGCGCCGCAATACACCTCCTACAATTACTTCATTAACATTGTTTACATAGTTAGTGTAAGCCTATAAAAGGGTTAAATAATATAAACTAAGTAATCATTAAGAGTTTAATCATTAAGATTCCAACGAGAAAGATTAGATTTTAGCACTCATCATATATAACTAAGCAATAAAACAAGTGACAATCTACTTTACTATCAGCTCGACCTCTTATTTGTATCTGTCTTCTATCTGTGTACGTGTATGCCATTCGTTCCCTTGTTTTTTGTTTTAATTAGTTTTATTTACTTAATCATCACAATCGTGCCAGTCTCTCAGGCTGAAAAAACCCCTTGTGTTAGATTAGGTTATTAGAACTAATTTAGGATTAAAATACTGATAGATATATAAGGAGTTAACGTTCCACTCTTAGTATTTGACACTTTACTTACCAACTAGCTACATTGATCGGGTACACTGCTCGTTAGTGTGCGTTATAGGATAAGTCAGCTAACATAAATTTAAAACTTGATAAACATAATCCTATTCTACAACGATATATGCACGCATCAATATCAGACCCCATTTTTGTAACCACCCGTAATTTTCCAGACTGATTCATAATAATAAATTATATTTATTATTTCTTAAGTTTCACTTTTAGACTTTTCCGAACTTATTTGAATCAAATACGAAAAGTTATCTCGCGAAACGTGAAAACTGACACACAACACGTACCGGCACAATCGTAACTCGACTAATGTGTTAATACAAATATCGCCTAACAAACGTTATTTATATTTTACGATCTTTACTTTGTTTTTTTAACGACAAAAGGTAAAGTTTATTTTTTAGCAACAAGTAAATATAGATTAAAAGTCTTTCAAGTTAAACATCACTCAAACTACATGTACGCATAAAGTGATTTCAAATAGTAAAATGGTCAAATACACTTTTAGAATACATACATGTTAAGGTGTACTTCATGTGTTAAAAATGTGATAAAAGTATAATTAGTAAGTTTTAATGATTAGTAAGTAGTTAGTAATCAAACCTTTTTAGTAAAACATTTACTTACTAAACATCTCTTAACATTTGTAAGCTACATAATATATACACTTTACAAAGTTCATTTTATTCTTAATATGGAATAGTAAGATTAGTTTACATCATCACTTGCATCACACATGTCTTATCAAGGGAACATTTGTGTAAGAGACATGTTTTGTTTTGTTGTGATTCATACTCAAAGATCTCAAAGTTGACTTTATGAGATCTTGAGAATATTGAGTTAGATTGTGAAATATTTTATGCAGGAATCTGTCAGACATGCTGGCGGAACCCTCGGGCATAACGGACGAAACCAAAGGATTGGTTCCGCCGTATCCGTGGGTTGATCTGATTGTTTGCCTATAAATAGCAACCCACTCTTTTAGTTTTTGTTATCACTTACAATCATAACACATTTCGTATACATTCATTCTCTCATCTAACTCAATTTCATTTACATATTTGTGAGCTTCTTTTGTAACAAGAAGATCATAACTTCATCCGAAAAGTAACAAGCTTCAACACAACGTTGCAAGACTTGTTAACTAAGCATTGTGTAAACTTGTGTAGTTTATACACCATTTGATTGTATCTCTTTGTTGTGATCGGTTAGTATTTTAGTCCTTAAAACAGATAGTGTGGTGGGAGTTGTTGTACCCTTGTAAAAGAACTACCGGGAGTGGTTGTACCCTTGTAAAAGAACTCGGCATCTAGCTTAGTGTCGGAAATAGGTGTAAGCGACGTGTAAGGTTTTCTCCGCCGGTTAAAGGAGCTTGTTGACTAGTGCAAGAAACTCTCGAGTTGGATACTCGGGGCGTGGAGTAGGGCAAGGAAAAAGAGTCCTTGTAGCCGAACCACGATAAACACTCGTGTTGTGGTTTGATCGTTTCTTACTTTTACTCTTGCATATTATTTATCGCTTACTTGTTTAATTATCAATTACACGCAAAAGTTTTCAAAGAAAATCAATTAATAACCGGTAAACTATTCAACCACCTTCTAGTTTTCCACAATTGGTATCAAGAGCTACGTTACTCAAGTTTTTAAAATATATTGTATCTTAAAACTTGGAACGATCCATGGATTTTGAAAACTTTAAAGAAGGGCAATCTATGCAAAGACCACCCCTATTTGAACCAAATGGTTTTATATACTGGAAAAACTGCTTTGAAACTTATGTAAAATCAAAAGACATAGATCTATGGTATCTTATTATTGAGGATGATCACAAGGCTACTTTTAAGGATATAGGAAGTGGTCGGGATGAGGATAGTTCACTTACTAAACATAGTGATGATCAAAAGAAACTAATTGCTAAAAATAATGAAGCTAAAATGATGCTTTATAATGCTTTACCAATGAAAGAGTATGAAAGATTCTTTATGTTTAAAACCGCTAAAGAAATTTGGCAATCGTTAATAATTACTCATCAAGGAAACTCACAAGTTAAGGACAATAAAATTGATCTCCTTGTCCAACAATATGAACAATTTTCTATTCCCGAAGATGAAACTATTGATAGAGCATTTGCTAGATTTAACACTATTATTACTTCACTTAAAGCACTTGATGAATCTTTTTGTAGCAAGAATTTTGTCAGGAAATTCCTTAGAGCACTCCATCCAAAGTGGAGAGCAAAAGTGACGGCTATTGAAGAATCTAAGGATCTTTCAGGCATGTCACTTGATGAGCTAATTGGAAACCTCAAAGTCATGAAATGGGTAATGGAAAAGATTCGTGGTAACACCTGGTATTTCCTAAAACCTAATCCTAGCCAAACTTCTATTTTTAGAGCCTGAAACGTTTTAAACTTTAAAGCATGTTAATTTGATTTGAAGAGCTGAGATAATTAGGAACGAGAATTATTTGTAGACTACTAGCACAACCTAGAAAAACTCGAAATTTATTCACTTGCCAATTATTTGATTTATTATGAGTTTGAGAAAACATAAGTTTATGCTGATTTTATTGGAAAAACTATTCGAGAACGATGGCGCAAGTTTTAATAATTTTTCGAGTCCGTTTTGCTATGTATTTGGATCCCGAACCCATTTTATGAAGGAGATTAAGCTAAATCCCACCCAATACACATCACCTATAAATACACCCTATACTCATTAACTCTCTCATTTTTCTCACCCTAGAAAATACACACACAAACTCTCCTCCCTCTCTCTTCTTCTCTCTCTAAAAAGCCGTGCCAACCACCCTTGCCGCGCCGCCCTATTTCCGGACCGGAAATTTCCGGCCCCTCCACCATACACACTACTCCCGTTGATAAGATCGGCGACCATCCCGAACCATCCCCGCAACCGTTTGTACCTAATCCCTAACGCGCCTAATCTTAATTTTACCGCGACCCACCAATCTTTCCGGCCAAAATCATGTTTCCGACGATGCTCTTGGGTAACCGAGGCCTTCCTCCACTCCTTCTTCCTCACGTTTCTTTATAAAAACCATTTCTAATACCTAACCCTAATTTCGTTTTTAAATTAAATCAGGTTTATTATAATATAATTTTGTATAAAAACGTTTCAAATAAGGTTTTTCATATAAAAAATCGTGTGGAAGCCTTGTTGCTTGACCGTTTTCGGTCGCGACTGCGTTGACTCACCGAGCAACTCGTTAGCTCGTGAGGTCTTTGAATTACTTTATTGTTCGGCGTCGAGTTGGGTAGCGATGAATGTCATACTTTTTTGTTGTTTGAAATGTATTTTGGCCGTTTGGTTTTTGTGTGGGGTTGGCACCTGAGCCCACCACGCACCGAACCATGTGGGGTGGGTGGTGCGTGCATATTTTTGTTGATTGGGTTGAGCTTATTAGGTCACTTGGGTTAATCTAGTATTTGTTTTGGAGTGTTTGCTTGCAAGGCCGAAGTGAACGAAAGTTATTTGGTTGGTTTTGTGGTATAATAGCGTTAGTGACGGGTTTAGATAGATTTGTGTATTTTGTGAAGCGAGGC
>LBNU01030770.1:829-11935 GCA_014162995.1 Artemisia annua | reverse complement strand
TGGGTACAGAATACCAATTGGCAGACTTGTTCACTAAACCTTTACCACCGGCTAGGTTTACTGAACTCGTTCACCGAATTGGTATGCGTTGTTTGACTCCAGATGATTTGAAAACTCTTTTGGAAAACAATTAATGGAGTCAAACACCAAAAATATCAAAACTATCTTTTGTACATATTTATTCAAAAACAAAAGACAAAATTGAAAAATCATAAAAACAAATAGAAAAAATTGAAAAACAACAAAAATCACAAAAATACTTTCTTACTTATATTTTTTCTTTTATTTTCTTTTATTTTCCAACAAATGCATGCACACGATCTCGTTCAACATTTTGGTCTCTCAAAATTTTCCTTATTTTTACGACCAAATGTTGAGGGGGAGAAAAATGTTCGTTAAAATTTCCAAATTTTACTCAAAGATGTGCACTTGCATTTTGTTTAAAAACAAAAGAACTTTTGCTTTTAATTTTGGTGGTTATTGATGACTCACTCCACTCTAGTTATACCTTAGTTACTTATAGTTGCCTTAGGTCCGTTCGTAACCGTTAAATATTACTTTCTAGGTCTTATCATAGAAATTACATAGTTAGGGGACTAAATGTGCCAATGTGTGAAAGATAAATAAATATCTTACCTAATTAGATTCACCCCCCCCCCCTGTTTTTTCACAACTGTCAAAACAAAATTCACTTTTTCTCTTATAACTCATCACACGGCTCAAATCCAAACCACAAATCCGTGCTTTTAATCGTTAAAAGGTATGTGTTCTTATGATCCTTACATCAATCTAAGATAGGGTTTTCAAGGAATTGATAAACCAATGGTTAGATTTTGTGCTATGAGATTATCGAGTAGCTAGGGTTCGTATGAACATAGAAATTCTTGACTAAGCGTGTTAAGGTGAAATTAACATAGGGCTTGTGTGATTTTATGGTTTCTAAACATGTTTCCAGTCCTTAATCATAACCTTTAACGCCTTAAGATGAATTTCGATGATGCTTTGTTTTCGACAAAATGGGTTTTTGAGTATGAGTGATTGTTTGTGTTATTTTAGTGGTGGGATATGCTTATTAGGTATGATAGAACATGTATGCATGCTTGAATCGTTTTAATTTCATCTAATGCAAGTTCTAGATGTTATTGAGGTTTCGAAGATTTGGGTGTTTCTCTATGTTGTTGTTTAGGCTAAATAATTGATTGCAACATGTTGGTTATGCTCTAATTGCATGTATCCGTTAAACAATTAACATGTAATCAGTTAACATAGAATCTAGATAATCTAGGGTTTATGAACATTATCGAAATCTTTCATGTGATTGTAGATTATGTTTGTAACGATTGTTTTGTGCTTAAATGCTACAGGTTCACTCGTGGAAACAACAAATTCATCAAACGTAGGTCTACATAACAATCTCGAAATTTCTTGTATAAGAAATTTCGATAAATCAAAGTTATCGAAAAATTTTGAAGTTATCGAAAATCTCTGACTGAGGTTATCGAGATCTTTTATAACTTATCGAGATTTCGAAGAAACTTGTCGAGATCCTTGAAGTTTTCGAAAACCCAAAAGTTATCGAGATTCTGTGAACAGTGCTTGTCTAAATCTTTTCAAAGTTATCGAGAACTTTTGGTTTGACAAGTTATCGAAAACTTTCAATATTGAAAGTTGTCGAGATCTTTCAAAACAAAGGTTTTCGAAAACCATGTATGAAGAGTTGTCGAGAACATGTATTTGCTAGTTATCGAGATTTAACTTAGAACAATTTTGAAAAGTTTGTATTAATATGTAAACTTTCTAAAACTAAGTTGTAACCTTGTGAACTTATATTTACATGTGTGTAATCATTGTTTCTTTAAGTTGTGGATGTTTAATGCTTGTGTATCTCTTTAGATGTATTCATCTTGCTTATGTGCTATGAATGCTTGTAGTTACGTCTTTAGATTACATACAACTTGACATCGTCTTAACAACATCTCACGTACTTAACGAAACTTGCATGCAAACTGTTTAATGAATGTGTTTAAGTATCAAACTCGTACGTTAACCTACAAACTAACAAGTTAAATGTTTGATCTTATGACAACACATTTTCAGTTTACAATGGCTCAACAACAACAACAAGAAGAAAACGCACCCGCACAGAATCTTCCACTTTTAACACTTGGTGAAGTAGTTCCAGCTGACTACCATGTGTCCCTTGGCAAGAATAATCTTCGTATAGACTTCAACAAACTCAGGATTACTGAAGATTCTTGCCGGATCGTCAAAGACATTCTGTTGGCACATCCGTGCAAGAGCATGCTTACGAAGTCTGCTTCTGTTCCAACCTTCTACATTCACCAGTTCTGGCACACTGCTCTGGTCAATTTGGATGATGCTTCATTCACGGTCACTCTAGAACAACAGGAATACGAAGTTGATCTAGATGTTCTCAGGACGGTTCTAATGCTTCCTACTTCCAATGAATATGAACCGATGATGACAGAGCTTGAAGTACTCGACTACATGATTGAGCTTGGTTATGATATAGAAGAGTCCTCCAGGCTTATACTGTCCAAGTTCAACGTCAAGTATCTACCTCAACCTTGGAGAACTTTCTACATGCTTATCATCAGATCTATCACGGGACGGAAGAGTGGTCATGAACATCCCCGACTATCCCATCTGCAAGTATTCTGGGGGATGATGAGCAAGGCCAACATTGACTTTGCAGATCCAATCATGAGCGACATCATCTTTCAGATCCGTACTACTGGTCGAACCATGATTCCGTTCGTAAGGTTCACCAAAATGCTCATTGACTATCTCGTTGGCAAAACTCCTGAGTTTCGACAAAGGATGTTTGACCGTACCGAACCGAAGCACAGCATTGTGGAAGATGACAAGATTGCTTTCGTCAAGTCCATTCAATTCACTCCAAGGACCACTGGCCTGAGAATACCTGACAATCTGCTGAATGACAAGATTCTTGCATCTTCGAACTACCGAATCTACGACTTAGCCTACAAAGCTGGGAGAGTAGGCATTACTGAAACCGAAGAAGTTCCCAGATACATAAGGGAGACTCGCAGCAAGAGAGGTGCTAAGTCTGGAAGCTCCAGTAGTACTCAAACTCCTAAACAACCAAAGTCTAAGCCTGCTGCAGCCCCAAAACGAAAAGTCATCAAGAAGAAAGTCATCACACCTGAACCATCACCACCACCATCAGAAGCTAGTGGGTCAGAATTTGGCTCCGAAACCGAAACCGACACAGATGAAGGAGGGGACTATGAAATAAGGTATGTTGCTCAAGAGGATCCTGAACTCGAACTGGCAAAACAATTAAGTTTGGAAACTCTCCATGAGCAACAACAACAACCAAGAAAAGGAATTGTCATCCGTGAACCTGGGAATGATGATAAAGAAACTGCACAACCTGAATCTGAACCTTCAACTGACAAAGGCAAGCTGAAAAGCGTAATCGTTGACACCCGATACCTGGAAAAGGAAGAGCAGAAAAAGCTCAAATTGGCTGCTCGTCTCAACCTTCAATTGCAACAAGCTCATCAGCAAAAACTTGAACTCCAAGCTAGAGAAGGTGGCTCTAGCAGCACAGTGATACCTCCAACAGCAACTGAAACAACAACAGAACAACTGGAAAAGGATGCTGAGGGTAACACTATTATGAAAGATGCTGGAGTTGAAGAGGCTACAGATGAACTACAAAAGGAAACTGAGACAACAATTCCAGAGGTCGAAGCCAAAAGTCAGGAAGAAGAGGAGTTGAGTAAGAAAACCTCAGAGGAACCGGCAGAAGAAAATCTTGATGATCAACCCCATGATCAAGATCAAGATGATCAATTCTTCGACACCGATATGCCATCACCGCCAAAGGATAGGTCTCCAACACCGGAACGACCTCCAATCCCTCAAGGTACACCACCTAAAGATCCATCTCCACCTCACTCTGAATCAGATAAAGATGCAGAACCATCATCATCATCATCATCAGACCAGTCACCACCACCACCACCACCAAAAGCAAAAAGACCAAGAATGAAGAAAGCCAGTCTGAGAACTACAAAAGCATTTTTACGGGCAAAGCATATTGCGGGATCTTCAAGGACTAGGAGAACACCACAACAACACGATGGTGATCTTCAAGACCAAATGAAGAAAATGACTACACTGGTTACTCAGCTCTCTGATAAAGTACAGGAGTTAATGCAGACTAAAGCTCAAGTTGACAAGTACATGACAGCAGATATGGAAGAGATGATCAAAGACTACACCAAAGAATACTTGGGTGAAAATCTTGTATCTACAGTAACTCCAGAGTTGTCTGAACTGCTGAAACCCATCAGAAATGAGCTAGACATCAGGATTCGTAAAAACATCGTCAAAACGCTTCAGTCAACTCCTTTCTATCTGCAAACGAACAGGCCTCCTACTGAGCCTGTGGATTTAACCGTGGAACAACTGGAAACTTTGTTAGCTTCCAAACTTGCTGAAAAGGTAGAAAAGACTGATGAAGAAGCTGCATTACTTGAATCCCTGAGGGCAACAGAGTCATGTAAAGAAGCCGCTGGTACACGCAAACGTCCAAGAAAAGACGATGATCCGGACAAAGACTCACAAAGCAAAAGATCCAAGTCTATCCGCAAACCATCATCATCCAGACCACCACCAGCATCTAAGACTTCTACCCGCAAACCACAAAGTTCAGCACCCAAGTCTGGACCTACAGCAGCAGAAGAACCATTCATGCTTCAGCAAGATGATCAACAGGAGGAACCACAACATGAATTCATTCAAACTGAATCTCCTGAACCACAAGCTGGAATATCATCAACAACTCAGACCGACAAGTCTAAGAGTAAGAAGAAGCAAACCAAACGCTTTACATGGTTAGATGCTCCTGAGGCTCCTGAATCTGAATGGGTCACTACAATGATTAAAGCTCATCCACCGCTTGAAACCGAAGAACCACTCCCGGGCAACACTTTACAATACGCTCAGAGTATTCTTTCGGGTCTTCAGCTGGAAAAAGTGACGAAAGCTGAACTTAGGCGAATCAACAAGGATGCTCGTGACTTTCTTAAGGCACGATCAGGAAACAAAATAGAGCTGGACTACCATTTGCAGAACATTGCATCAGCTTTATCAGACTCCTTTGATTGGCTTAATCCGGAAAGCAACTTCGATGCCCATGGAAAACACAACGAACCGTACTTCACCGACTGGACAAAACCTTTACCTCTTCAAGGCTTTGCTGACAAGCCTAGAATTCCATATCGGTTCTTCTTCAACTATGATCTCCGCTACCTGCAACACGACATCAAAGCTTCCAAAGATCGCTACAAGTCTTCATTAAGGATTTCAGTACCAGCTGCTCGTTATGAGGTTCCAAACATTGAAGAAACCGCTCCTATTTTCAGCAACTCTATTGTGGAATACAACAGAGACGCTTTGTTTGGAATTCAGAACTGGTCAGAACGACGAAAGCTCGGCTACACTCACAGACGTGAACGTACATCCGGTGATGTGAAGAACAAAGGCCGAATCGTCGCAATCATGCAAATCCTGGAAGATAAACGGTTTGATTATGTCTACATGAAGGAAATAGTGGTTAAGAGGCAAGACGAACAGCTCTACAAGTTTTGTGAAGCCGATTTCCCACATCTTTATCTAGATGACGTAGAAGATATGTATCTGGAGAAAGTTCAAGGAAGAATGAGGGGCTTCCCAACGTCAACTCAGTACAACTTCATCTCTTCCTTGCTCATGTACATCAGACAACTGATCATCCGTGAACGTGTAGAAGATCTACAGTTAGGTGTTGAAAGCTACCAGAATCATCTCAACTTGACCAAACCACAACTCATGATCGAAGAACTACATGACGCATCTCAACTAATGATTCTCCAAAAACCAAAGTTCGGGGTTACCTACCTCAACTCAAAGAATCAGCTACGGTTCATGCGGTTCGACGAGCTTCATAAGTTCTGTGATGCTACCTTGCAAAGAGTTCGTGATGGTCTAGTGGGGAGATTGACGGACGATCTGAACAAAGTAAAAGAAGGAAAGAATACCCGTTGGAATTCTAGCACAAGAAGAATGGTAAAGAACTTCATCCATGCCATTGAAGAAAGGCTCAACCGGAGGGAACAGATCAGGAGGCTGGAAAGTTATATCGGGGTTCGTCCATCGTTTCCGATCCTGACATTTCAAAGGCCCAACGCAAAGTTCACCGACTTCAATGCCTTGACCTCATCTCAGACTTAAGCTTCTGGTATAACCTTTCATTATTTCCAATTCATTCTTGATTATTGTGAATTATTAAGGCTTGTGTACACATAACAGTGCACAACCCATACCTTGTAAAGAAAGGACCCTGTGGTACGCTTCAGTGCTACAATCCTAAGATAAGGAGCGAAGGCTTCTTACTTTTGAGTAGAATTTATCAAACTTTTCAGATTTTCACAATTCTACTCAAAAGACAAGTATTTCACCTCAATGAGTATCCACAAGTTGAGGGGGAGTACTTGTACCAAAACATCGTTCTTAAAATCTCAAATCTTTGATGATAACTCCCCATAAGACTCAAAAAGCATATTTTAATCAAAATCGTTTGCAAAAACAACATTTGATATGCTATTTTTGAGGGGGAGAAGAAGAAAATGATTAAAATATGATGTGGCAAAATTGTATCTCACTCGAGCTCGACTCAGAATTGACCCAAGAATTGACGAAACAAAAACCGTTAGTATTCGAAAGGATTTATCCGAGTAGATTGTACCGTTTCGAGAAACTCTTTCTAGACGTTACTTTGACGGGTCTAACTTCCTTTATGGAATGTTTACAACTTCAAGGTAGTTATTAGGGCTAGTTGTCACCTAAAAACTGACAATGCATCCCTTTAACTAAGCAACGTAACCGTGTCCCTCGGGTACATGTCTATTAAGAGTGGATCAATTCTAAAGTGCTAACTTCTCCCGCATGTGTTATTTTCCGCAAAATATTCATAAGCACATGTGGAGGGGGAGTATTTCATAAGAAAATAAAACCCTCAAAGTGTTATAAAATGTTTTTTTTCACAAACACTTTGAGAGATTTTCAAATGAATGGTTTCAAAAGGCATCACTAGGATAGTCATGGAGTTATAAGGTGACTAAGGTTAGGAATAACCGTCCTATGATCCGCCTAAACCGGAGGGATCTACCCAAGGACATCACCAATAGTTAGTATTTAGAAGTCCTTAGGTATGATACGAAAAAAGGAGTAATGAATGGAACGGAGAAAGAAGGGGTTGAAGAATTAAAAAGAAATGTTATGAAAAGGGTGAAAAGAAATGAGCCCTCCAAATTATTCAACCTTAGGGCAGACACCGGGTTCAATTCATATGCTACTGGTTGTTGCTAAGGCGACACCGGTATTGAAGATAAAAGACGTCATGGACCCAGTGACGCATGCACTTTAACCTTCTAGCCACTCGAGTATCTCTCAAAAGATGCTTGTTTCATTCTCACGGGGAACCGTTGTAATCTATCGACCTTCTATTTAGAGTTGGTTGATATTGAAACAGGAGACCCGGCCCCAATCTCCGCATAGGAAACCATAAGTTGCACTAATTGAGTCTAGAGCCACGAGATACGTCAAAGATCTCTTAGGAACACTTAGTAATCTTACATTGGTTGTCCAACATCAATGGACACCAACTGTAAATTATCGAGTCCTTCGCAGATCTTAGCAATCTGCCCAGAACGTTCATGAGGGATTTACTTAAGTATTTCTCGAATGATTGAACAGAAATCCTGCCAGGGTCAACATCAAACAGCCCTGACAGCAGGTCACTTCGATAATTCCTCGTGGGTTACGCTTAGTGTTTACGATGGCTTCAAACGGTCTACAGTCGTGGGGTGATCTCCAGCGACTCACCTAATCGTGGGTGTACTTAGTTGTGCCCGTGTAAGCTCCTTAGGGGGTATCCGATTAGGAACGGCCTTGGCGCGAATTAGAAGGAGTCTTCACACTATGCTGTTGATGAATTCTAGTTCAAACCTGTAAGTACCGGTTGTATTATTGCTAACTGTTTTATTTCAGGTACAAATGCCATCTTGAACACCAACTTCCACTTGCTCATACATACATCTCAAATGCCAAAGAAAGCTCGATGCAACATCACAGTCTAAAGAAAAGATTCTACGACAAAAATCATGAATCTTCAACAACAAAGACAAAGAGCTACGAATGCATAACTACAACACAGTCAAAGATGTATGAGCATGTCGGAACGGAGCGAATTCATTGGAGACACCGAAAGTGACGTATGGTGGATTACAACATCATCTATCGTTTTCACATCAACAAAGACAAAGAACAAAGAATGATGAATCACTTCTACTACTATCATTTTGAAGACGTCTAAAGCTACAAATGTCAACAGTTAAAGTCAAAAGACAAAGACGTCAAGCAACCTCAATGACCGTGACGAACTTCAATCCTTCAACAATCCTTCATGACCGATCCTTAGGGGGAGATTGTTAGGATCATAGTTTTCAACTATTCAGTCAAGTCTCGGTCATTTCAGTAAATGTAATAGGTTGCTAGAATCTATCACTTATCTTAATTATTAGTTATCTCTATTGGTTATAAACGAGTCCAATAATGTCCAATGGTTGCCATAAAAGCCCCAACGAACTAGTAAGATAGGAAGGAAGAGTGTTGCCCTATCCCTTCCTATAAACTAGGACATCATATCTCTTGTATCAAATGTTGGTTAATTTCATAATCTTAAGGAAACTCTTGTTCTTTCATCTTTCTATATTGATCTAATCAACCAAGTCTATTTCTCATCTCATTTCTTTCATTTAATACTTGTGTCTTACTAATTATGGGCTGACCTAACCACTTTGGTTTCCTATATTAGTGCATTGATTACCTCTGTGCTAGCTGAGCACTGCTGAGCCGCCATACTCCTTCCTCGCCTACTCACTCCGATGTCTTTAGATGAGTAGGAAATTTATAAGTAATCATTAAGGGTTTACTCGCCGATATAATAGCCAACGAGTACGGATTAATTTTATACACTTCATATAAAACTAACAATAAAACAAGTGACAAGCTATCTTAATTATCAGGACAGGTCTTCTTATTGTCTCTACTATCTATCTGTGTACGTGTATGCTATTCACTGATTTGTTCTCATTAGTATTTACTGTTTAATTAGATAACCAAACCGTGGCAGTCTCTGAGGCTGAACCCCCTATCATTAGATTAGACTGTAAAGCTAACTTAGATATTAAAATACTGATTAGGATAATTAGATAATACTTTCCACTCTTAGTGATCGACACTCTGCTTACCGTTATATGCAAACTAACCGGGTACACTGCTCTTTATGTGTGAGTGTTATTGATAAGTCGGCTAAATATAAATGTAAAACCTGAGTAGGCATTAAACTGCTAAACCGCAACGACACATCACGCGCATCAAGTTTTTGGCGCCGCTGCCGGGGAGTGAATTGTTATTATCTGTTAAATTGATTAGTATTTTAATTAGTTTTTTCTTTTTATTAGGTTTTTAGACACTAACCCCTAACTTGTTGTATATTAGATAATTTGCATTCATTGTATAATTTGCATATTTACTGCTTTTGTGTGTTTAATTTTCAGTAATTTTCTTTTTATTATATTTTATTTTTATTTTATTTTCTTTCTTAGTACCTACTGACGTTGTACTGTGCAGATACAAACGATACGGCGCATCTATTTATCGGATGCGGCGTATTGCGTTTTAATTTTATAAAATACAACGCGTTTAATAACTCGAGTGCGACGTATCTTTCCCCAAGATACGGCGTATTCTGTTTTTAATAAAGAATTTTTCGTAACCCTAATGCCATACAACGCATCTGTTTTAACAGATACGGAGTATTTAATATTTAAAATTAAAAACAGTTTTCGAATTATTAAACAGAAGCGACGCATCGATTTTTATCGATACGGTGCATCTACTAAATCAAAAATCTTGTATTTTGAATCATAAAGAAAATACGGCGCATTAGCTTCTGCTAATACGGCGCATTTAATTTTTATAAATATAATTGATTTTTGATAATTGACAGGTACGACGCATTCCAATTTAAAAGTGGCGTATCTATTCTCAAAAATAAAAGTCTGGTTTAATTTTAACGTAATAAGATACGGCGTATCCTTTTTCAAGGATACGGCGCATCGTCTGCAGATATCAGCAGCTTTTCTTTTTCATATTCCGTTTTCTAATACATTAATTCCTCTTCCAGCGAACAAATCCTACTGATAGTTTTTTGTACTAATTTCAGAAAGAACCTGAAGCAACAATGCTGTCAACCAGAGATATTGCGCCATCTAACAATAGCACCAAGATTGCCAAACAATGGTACGAAGGGAACCGCAAGTTTGGTGTAAACGGGGAATTTCTCAAGTTATTACATGACAATACCTTTCAAGGATTCCGGAATGAAGAAGCTGATAAACGCAAGTTTGGCCAAGCTATGATTGGAGGAATGACGGAATCTGTAATGGTGGCAATATAATCGGGATGACACAAAACGGAGATGATATCAGTTTTGCAGATTACAGTTGGTATGACTTGATTGAAGATGGTGGAAGGAAAAACGAAGCCTTACAAGAAAAAGCAAGAATTGAAGGACTTAAGGAACTTCGCGACCCTAAAGACATGACATTTTTGGAATGGGTACACAGAAACTTCAATGATTATACAAAGCATGACCGACGGTTACAATGGAAACTCCAGAAGGAATGGGACATAATTCAAGGAGAGTATGAATCAAATAGTGAGGAGAGTTACCATCCTATTGAAGATGTTATGGGAAATCTTCCTGAACCAAATAAAGAAATTCATGAAGAACTAACAAACGAACTTGAAGATTACCTTAGTTGCAATCAAGAATCTAGCTTTGTCAATGATGATATTGAGTCATTCGAGAAAAGGAAATGTCAACTTCTCGGTATACCATATCAGAAACCTCCAACCTTCACTACTGAAAGATTCGAAGTGATTAAGTATTCCTTTGGACCGATGGAAGAATATGCTGCTATCAAGGTTGCCGAATCTAATGTG
>LBNU01030769.1:109240-132249 GCA_014162995.1 Artemisia annua | reverse complement strand
AGCATGATATCCTTTTTGTCTCTTTTAATGAACAAAGTCTTATCAATAGCTCCTCTCCTATAGCCACGTTGTAATAGAAAATTTGAGAGTCTTTCATACCATGCTCTGGGAGCTTGATGAAGTCCATACAATGCTTTGACAACTTTGTAGACTTTGTTTGGAAGTTCAGGATCTTCAAAACCAGGAGGTTGTTTAACATATACCTCTTCTGTAATCTTGCCATAGAGAAAGGCACTCTTGACATCCATTTGATAAACTGGAAATCCCATGTAAGAGGCAAAAGCAAGGAATAATCTTATTGCTTCAATTCTTGCTACATGAGCAAATACTTCAACATAATCCACTCCCTCTTCTTGTCTATAGTCTTGTGCAACCAATCTTGCTTTGTTCTTGATGACATTACCTCTTTCATCTCTTTTGACTCTAAAGACCCATCTTGTACCAATTACTTTCATGCCATTAGGTAAATCACATAAGACCCAAACCTCTTGAAGCTTAAATTGTAGAAGCTCTTCTTGCATAGCTTCAACCCAGCTTTCTTTAGTTAAAGCTTGAGCTATATTCTTGGGTTCTTCTTGAGAGATAAAGCAAGCAAAAAAACATGTCTGTTGGTCCTTATGATTCATCCTGTTTTGTTTGTAAACAAAGCTAAGCAAAGCATTATGGGGCTTAGTGATACTCTTAGCTTTGGACCGTCTAAGAACACCAGAAGTAGGAGAACCAATAATTTTGTTTGCAAGATGATTCTTATGTACTCTTGAAGTGTGAGTTGTTGGTACTATAAGATCATCTTCCAAATTTGTGAGATCAGGACCTTGTTGAGAGAAAATTCCTTCTTCTTGCAGCTCATCATCTGATTCTTCAAAAGGAGGCATGGATGGACCAGGAAAATCATCAGTATTTGTCCAAGTGTTTGAATTGCCTTCCCCAGAAGTACTGTCAAATTGAGCAGTAGTACTTTGATCCGAAGTACTGGGATCCAAAGTGCTGTTGTCCAAAGTACTGTTAGATGAATTTGTGGATTTTCCCTTTGTCTTCTCTGCTTCATAGGCTCGTCTTAGATCATCTTCATAGGACTTTGCAAGTGTTTCTTGAAAGAGCATCCTATTGAGTTCATCTTGAATAGCTTGATCTTCATCAGAGATTATGGGAGTTGAGTCAACAGTACCTTGCTCTTTGTCAACAGTACTTTGCTCCTTGTCAATAGGAATAGATTCTGTATCAGGAACATCTGTAGGACTAAGATTGACACCATGAACTATGAACTGTGAATCTTCTTCTTCTGAATGAACAACTTGATTCTCCTCCCTAACCGGCACATAGTTCATAGAAGGAGTCAACACATCAAGGTCAAACATCCAATCAGGAGCTTTACCTCTTTGGTTTGGCTGATCTTCAAGGAATTCAACATGTAGACAGTCTTGAACCTTCTTTGTAACCCTGTTATACACCCGAAAACCTTTACTATTGGTACAGTAACCCAATAGGTATCCTTCATCTGACTTGCCATCAAAATTTCCCAAATTATCAATAGTGTTAAGGATAGTAAGAGGACAACCAAATGGTTTCATAAAGCTGATACTAGGTTTCTTGCCCATAAGTAACTCATAGGGTGTCTTCATCTGGGGTTTGGTGATAGAAACTCTATTTAAAATATAGCAAGCAGCACTTACTGTTTCAGCCCAAAACTTAATAGGTAAGAGTGAATCTGCAAGCATTGTTCTTGCTGCTTCTATCAGGGTTCTGTTCTTCCTTTCTGCAACTCCATTATGCTGAGGAGCTCTAGCAATCCTGAACTCCCTCTTGATTCCTTTGCTGGCACAAAAATCATCCATAAGCTTATTTTTGAATTCAGTCCCATTATCACATCTAATACCTCTAACTTTGAGTCTCAATTGATTTTCCAGGGATATTATTAGATCATGAATAGCATCAAAAGTATTATCTTTAAATCCTAAGAAAAAGACCCAACTAAATCTACTGCAATCATCTGTCACAACTAAGCAGTACTTTTTCTTGTTGAGGCTGAAACAGAAACAGGTCCAAACAAATCCATATGCAATAACTCCAAAGGTTCTCTGACAGTTCTTTCCCCAAGCTTTTTGCATGAAGCTCTATGTTGTTTACCTTTCTTGCAGGCCAATCATGATTGATCAGTCTTGAAAGTTTTGGAAGGTAAACCCCGAACTAGATTGCCTTTGACCAGCTTGTTGATATTCTTGAAATTCACATGACCTAATCTTCTGTGCCATAGATGTGCTTTTTCAAGTGTTGCCTTTGCTACTAAACATGTAGCTCTCTCTGAAGAGTGAATATTCTTCATATCTATACTATACACATCATTGGTTCTTGGTGCCCTAAAAACCACTAATTTATCATCTACAAAGTTGAACTCAGGGGAGAGAATTAGTCATTCTGTGTCAGTGAACAATACAGGATGCTTCTTGTCACAAATATGAGAAACTGATAAGAGATTGAACTTAAGTTCCTTCACATAACGAACATTCTCAAAATCAATTCTTCCTGTCTTAATAGTTCCTTTGCCAGTAATTCTCCCTCCATCAGCATCATCCCCAAATGCAACTCTTCCTCCAAAATATGGCTTAAAATCTGACAGAATCTCCTTGTCTCCTGTCATGCTTCCAGAGCAACCACTATCAACAATTAAATGATCCTTAAGCTCCTCTTCTGGGTTGCCCTGCACAATAAGAAGAAAGTTAGTTTCTTTTAGGAACCCAAGCCATTACTGACTTGTGTTCCCCTTGTGGAGTCACATACTTAAATTCTTTAAGTATGTAATTTCCACTATTTTTGAAAACATGATCAATTACTTTCTTTTGTTCCAAAACATGATATGTGTTAACAAAACAACGTTCTTTTTCAACAAATATTTCCTTTTCACCCACACATTCAGGAAGTACTGGTTGTTCCCCAGCAATACTTTCTTTCTTGACCCACATGGTTTTTACTTTTTGTTTTGAGGTCTGTGATTTAGATACTCTTTTTGAGTTGTAAGGCCTTTTAGATTTATGGAAATTGGTATCACGGCCAGGAGCTCTAGGTACTCTTTTGGAAATCTTTGGTCTTATATTAACAGTACCTTGATTGGGTGAAAACTTCCTAACAGTACTTTGAGAGGGTACTGTTTGTGACTTACCAGTACCTTGAAAAGTGTTGCCTAAAGGTACTGGTGGTTTGGAAAAAGGTCTTTTCTGGTGAGGGTACCTATAGTCTTTTGAGAAATTACAATGATTGACCCTACGTGAATAGTTCCAAACTGGTTTAGTCTCTGTTGGCCTATGGTGAGTAGATTTAGTCTTTGGGTATTGACTTAAGTATTGTGAGTGAAAGTTACAATCTTTTATCAAGTGACTAGGACTATAACAAACAAAACATAATTTTTGATTCATCAACCCAAATCCTGTTCGTTGAGGTTTATAGCCAAGACCAGTATGATTTCTAGGTGAATGATTAAAATAATTTCTAAAGTTAGCAGTATTTTGAAAAGAATTTCGTGAATGTACTGCTGAGTGACTAGCAGTTCTTTGAGAAAAGTTTGAAAATACTGCTGGTTTTGAAAAGACTTTAGAAAACCTTTTATCATTATTTGTATTCCTAGCATTCCCTTTATGTGTATCATCCTTAGGAATCTTAACTTTTTCTTATGATGAGCTTGGATTAGATTGACCCTTAAGCTTATTCCTAAACTCTAGATTGTCTACTCCAAAACAAGAAACATCTTTCCTAGGTGGTTGAAAACTTCCAGTGGTAGGAGGAACTGCATGATATCCCTCATCTTTTGTAAATTCAGGAGGTGTTGGGCTCACTAGATGTGTTTTCTTCTGAACAAGTTTCAAATTCACTAGTTGAGATTTCTTCATAACTACCTTGTTCCTTAGCACTAGGTGTGGTCTCATCTAAGCTACTATATTCAACACCATAACCTAGACCAGTTTTATCATTAGCTCTTCTTTGTTTTTCACAAAAATTAGCGTGTGAGATACCAGCTTCTTTCCAACTAGCAAGTTTTTCTAATAAAGCATCTCTTTCTTTAGTTATCTTTTCTAATTCAGACACCTTACATTCTAACTTCCATTCACTTAATTTTAATTGATAGTCCTATTGCTGATATTTTTCTGCCCAAGCTACTTCATTATTTTCATGTGTAATTATTTTAGCTTCTAAGGACTCTATAGTTAATTGATAACCGAGTACTTCAGACCTAGCTTTATTATGTTTATCTCATTCCGACACATAGTCATTAAGTAACTTTTGATAAACATCATTACACTTAGAGCATACCTTATTAGCAGTGGGTGAACATGGTGAAGTAGCTACCATAGCCAGCAGAACAGGTTCATCTTCACATTCCATGCTCCAATCAAAGCCTCCAAGATCTTCATTTGAATCCAAAGCAGCATATCCTGGTTCCTCATCAAAAGCTGTGCTCTAATCAAATTCCTCCATTGCAATCATAGAGATAGTTACTGGTTCATCATCAAATTCAGTACTCCAGTCAACCTCTGATAGATTTCCTTGAGCCACTAATGCCTTTGGTTTTGGTTCAGTAACTTCCTTGATTTCAACCTTGGGTTTCTCAATCATCCTATTTGCTTGATATTTAGCAAACTTGCATTCCCTTGCAAAGTGACCAGTCCTTTGACAATTAAAGCATTCAATCTTAGACTTGTCAAATGCTATACCCTGTTTGGCTTTGAAGTCAATGCCTCTTCCTGTTTTCTTCATGAACTTCTTATCCTAGCAGTGATCATAGCAACTTGCCATCTGATGTCAATCTCTTCTAAATCATCTTCTTCAATTTGCAACAAATCTTCTTCATAGGTAGCAGGTAAACTAGCTTGCTGAGCAAAGAATGAGCATACAACATCATCACAATTGATGTTGTTTGAGGGTGATGAAGTAGTAGTGGACATGGTTGTGTAAACATGCTGTTTGTCACCAACAGTACTTTGAACAGGATAAGCAGTACTTTTAGTGGAAGTACTGCTCTTGTTTTCAAAAGACAGAAAAGCAATGGTGTTTGATTTGGAATTAGCTTGACCATTCATCTCATGCTCATAGACCTTTAAGTTGTTGTAGAGATCATCAAAGTCCATAGAATCCAAACCAGGTTGTCCTCTGATCATAGTAGCAACCACTTGCCAGACAGATGGCAAACTCCTTAAGAATTTTAAGTTAGCATCTTCAACAGTTACTTCAGCACCATATAACTCTAGCATACTGAGTAGATTTTGGAATCTATCATAAGCAGCATCAAGACCTTCTCTCTCTCCAATAGTAAAAGTTTCAAACTGCTGCTTCAGCAAATTTCTATGCATCTTCTTGGAAGCATCATTACCTCCAAACCTAGTCTTGATGGCAGCCCATAATTGTTTTGCATCCTTTGCATCATGGAACTTCAATAGGTGACCATCAGGAATAGCAGACAACAGTTTGTTGAGAGCTTTGTCTTGATTTCTTTTCACAGTAGCGGATAGTTGTTGCTTAGGTGGTTTAGGTTGTCCAGGAACTTCTATAGGTTCTTCAATAACCTGATTACCATTGACAATGACATCCCATAATGCATGGTCTGTAATAGCAATGTACTATCTCATCTTCATGCTCCATAGATCATACTCTCCCTTCTTGATTATAGGAATGCGAACAGTAGTGATGGACGGGATTGGTGCAGGTTCAGGTGTCGACATCTTGTTGGGATTGTTTAGGAAATCGGTTTAGTTTAGGGTTTCTTCTTAATCAGAGTTTCCACACACGCTCTGATACCACTTGTTGGATCAATATACTCTGACCAAACTAACTTATGTAGCTTGTTAAGGGCTTAGTAACCTTGGATAAATCCTAAATTACTAACAATGAAACACTGAATGACTCTGTTTAAGTATGCGGAATTTACTTAACAAAGCTAAGAAGAATAACAAACTTCAACGATTCTATTAACTCTTTAAATCTTCTTTCGTATACAGACTTACAAACAACCCTAACAACTCTAATATCAAACTTGTAGTTTTCTCTAAAACGTATATCTCTAATGCCAACCTAGGGGTCCTTTTATAGGCATAAGGAAAACCCAAGTCGGTTTACAATTCTTGAACGACAAGTAATCTAAATCTAACTTAGAACATTCTAGATTTACATAATAATCCTTAAACAATTTGCATGATTTACATGTCAGTCCTTTTACTTCAGCAGCACTTTGACGAACAGTTCTTTGACTTTATTCTCTGAGCAGTACGTTGACCTTTATATGAGAGCAGTACTTTGGTGATCAGCAGTACCTTGACTTTATGTCCCAACAATGAACCTCTTCCAACCAGAACTCATACTTCGAGAATTTAGCGAACAACTGCTCCTTCTTAAGTAGCTCAAGAATTAGCCTCAAGTGGTTTTCGTGTTCCACCTTTGACTTTGAGTAGATTAAGACATCATCGATAAAAACAATGACGAATTTGTCCAGGTATGGTTTGCATACGCGGTTCATTAGGTCCATAAAGATGGCAGGTGCGTTGGTTAACCCAAAAGGCATTATGGTGAACTCGAAATGCCCATAACGAGTTCTAAAAGCAGTCTTTGAAATGTCTGCTTCATGTACTCTCAGCTGATAGTAACCAGAACAAAGATCAATTTTTGAGAAATATCTGGAAACCTGCAAATGATCGAATAAATCATCAATCCTAGGAAGTGGGTAACGATTCTTGATGGTTAGCTTGTTAAACTCACGATAGTCAATACACATACGGAAAGAACCATCATTCTTCTTAACGAATAAGACATGTGCTCACCAAGGAGAATGACTTGGGCGGATGAAGCCCTTGTCTTGGAGTTCTTGGAGTTGTTTAGACAATTCCTGCATTTCTGAAGGTGCCAAACGATACGGGGATTTGGCAACAGGTGTTGCTCCAGGAATTAGGTCTATACGGAATTCGACTTGTCGATTAGGAGGTAATCCATACAAGTCTTCAGGAAAGACATCAGGAAAATTTTGGACAACAGCAATATCTTTTAGTTTTCACACTCATAAAGAATGTTGGGTATTCTTTAATACGTTCTCCTAGAACATGGAGAAAATAGCCATTTGTTAACGGGATTCGAACTACCTTCTCGTGAGATGATTGCGGCCTTGTGTTTTGATAACCAATCCATTCCCACGATTACATCAAAACTCCCATGACCAAAAGGTATAAGATCTATAGAGAATGGGGTATCCTCTAATAGTAGAGTGCACCCAAGGATGATTCTATTAACTTCTATCTCTTTACCATTAGCTACTTCAATAATATAACTGGGTTTTAACACAATAGATTCTACGTTCAGCATGTTCGCAAACTCAGTGGAGATAAAACTAAAATCGGCACCAGAATCAAATAACACAGTAGCATAATAATTGTTAAGAGAAAATGTACCGGTCACAATTTTTGGATCCTGACGAGCCTCATTCACACCCATGATGAAGACTCTTCCCCTTGGTTGGTTTCTAGTGTTCCCCTGTTCCTGACCTGCAATCCCTTGCAAAGTGACCTGGTTTGTTTCAAATGAAACACACACGGCGCTGCACATGTTGGGGATGAAAGTAGCGACACGTGACACACTTAGGAGCATTACCCATGTACCCTCCCTTAGCCTGATTATCTGTAGCCACAGGGTTGACTGCTGCGAACCCTTTTCCCGTTTTAGCCCGCTTGTTGCCTTTCCAAGAACCTCCATGCTTACTTGACCCACCATCTTCCTTCCTCTTTTCACCGTTCTTTGGACATAACCCACAACTAACCGCTTCATCAGTCAGTGCCCCTGCTTTCTGTATGGCACTTTGGAGAGTAGTTGGTTCAGTAGCCTTTACCATACCACGAATTTGAGGAACCAACCCGTTGATGTACCTAGCAATACGTTTGGGCTCCGGAGTAACCAAATGTTGAACCAACCTAGCTAGATCATGGAATTTGTCAGTATACGTCGTGTGACCAGATCTAACCATAGCATGATTCCAAAACTGAGTCTCCAGCTTCTGCATTTCTTATCTGGACAAAACTCCTCTATGATCAACACCTTAAAATCTTCCCATGACATAGCAGCCACAACATCCATACCCCTAGCCTGTTTTTGAGTATTCCACCAGGTTAGGGCTTTGTTGATTAGGGAACTAGCCGCATACTTCACATTCTGGTGATCATCACATTCACTAATATCCATAACCGACTCCATCTTCTCTATCCACTGGGTAAGTGCTATTGCACCTCCTTTACCATCAAACTCCTTCGGTCCGCAAACGATGAACTCCTTAAAAGTACATCCCACCTTTCCACTACCACTACCACTACTTCCATCACCATGACCTTTTCCCTTTCCACCATTGTTAATGACGTGGTCACCCACTTGAGTGACAATTTCTGGGAGTAGTGCCTTGAGTTGTTGTTGGATGATTGTAGCATAGTTTGGGGGATTTTCGGATTCGCTTTCGTTAGTGGGTTTGGAGGGTTTGGAGGATTTGCGTGTCTTTGGAGCCATCGTTCTGTAAAAGGANCTTCATCAGTCAGTGCCCCTGCTTTCTGTATGGCACTTTGGAGAGTAGTTGGTTCAGTAGCCTTTACCATACCACGAATTTGAGGAACCAACCCGTTGATGTACCTAGCAATACGTTTGGGCTCCGGAGTAACCAAATGTTGAACCAACCTAGCTAGATCATGGAATTTGTCAGTATACGTCGCGTGACCAGATCCAACCATAGCATGATTCCAAAACTGAGTCTCCAGCTTCTGCATTTCTTATCTGGACAAAACTCCTCTATGATCAACACCTTAAAATCTTCCCATGACATAGCAGCCACAACATCCATACCCCTAGCCTGTTTTTGAATATTCCACCAGGTTAGGGCTTTGTTGATTAGGGAACTAGCCGCATACTTCACATTCTGGTGATCATCACATTCACTAATATCCATAACCGACTCCATCTTCTCTATCCACTGGGTAAGTGCTATTGCACCTCCTTTACCATCAAACTCCTTCGGTCCGTAAACGGTGAACTCCTTAAAAGTACATCCCACCTTGCCACTACCACTACCACTACTTCCATCACCATGACCTTTTCCCTTTCCACCATTGTTAATGACGTGGTCACCCACTTGAGTGACAATTTCTGGGAGTAGTGCCTTGAGTTGTTGTTGGATGATTGTAGCATAGTTTGGGGGATTTTCGGATTCGCTTTCGTTAGTGGGTTTGGAGGGTTTGGAGGATTTGCGTGTCTTTGGAGCCATCATTCTGTAAAAGGAAAGGTATTAGTATTGGTCAGATAGACGGTAAAAATAGAATAAAATAAGAATATAGTGCCAAAATACGACTGTTCCACTTCAAGTTATACATGTTAATACTTCTTGATGCAACCATGTTCACAAGTCCACGTGTGTCGTGATGCATTTATAATTAGGTTGACCACCTATAATTATACATGCATCCATTCACACATGTACTCATTACCAAGGTTACACCTGTCAGTGTTAACACTCTAAATAAGTAAATACGAGACCATAAAATAAACCAAAAGTATAATTCTCTCAAGACCTACAAGTTCCATATAAAGTATGCCATAAAATAATCCCTTATAAAACAAATTCTCATAAAAATGAGGGCAAATAAGGGTAGAAAAAAAAACAGTCACATAGATTTATGCACACATAGTTCTTATGACGCATACTACATGAGGAATCCTAGGTTATAGTCTAGGTAAAACCACCTAATTCTCTATAATCAAGTCTCTGATACCATTCTGTCACACCCCGCAAAGGCGGAAACTCGAGGTGTAACCAGAAATGGAATCGTCATAACACATGGTAATAACAATAGAGAATACACTAAGTGAAACAACATCAAATGTCATGACGACTCCTGAACAAGCATGGAACTTGTGTCAAGGATAGTCGAAAACATAACAACATAATCACATAAAATCAAAGAGTCTTCCCAAAACGGGTAAAATACACCAAACAATGTCATGATCTCCAATACCAGAAACAAAGTCTCAAAATCCATAAAAGTAGTCCATAAAGATAAATGCCTAAGGTCTCTCGCTAAACCATGCAAGTAATCAAACTCCTTAAGCAGTCTTATTCTCTTCACCTGAAAATGATACTCAAAAATGTCAACATAATGCTGGTGAGCTTGTAGGTTTAAAGTAAACATAAATCATTTTGCCATGCATAGGATATAGGACAAGTGTGCAAACAATAAAGTGGCATAGGGCAATTAGTACATCATAACCAACCAATAATCCAATCATCACATTCTTCATCTCCGAAAGTATATAGTGTACAACATGCATGCCCCCAGCTGGAGCTAACACATGAGTACTCCCATGTCAATCATGACATGAGACCACAGCGCATAATACTCCCATGTCAATTGGAGTGAATCCACGACATGAGATCACACAGTAAAAATCTACACAATAAACTACTAATGCACCTAGCACAATCATAANATGCATAGGATATAGGACAAGTGTGCAAACAATAAAGTGGCATAGGGCAATTAGTACATCATAACCAACCAATAATCCAATCATCACATTCTTCATCTCCGAAAGTATATAGTGTACAACATGCATGCCCCCAGCTGGAGCTAACACATGAGTACTCCCATGTCAATCATGACATGAAACCACAGCGCATAATACTCCCATGTCAATTGGAGTGAATCCACGACATGAGATCACACAGTAAAAATCCACACAATAAACTACTAATGCACCTAGCACAATCATAAGCACAATAACTTGTCCAAGTAAAGCAAAAGTTTGAGCACAGCAGGAAACAACTTTTGAGTATCATTCTCCCCCAAGTAAAACATAAGTAAAAAGGGGCCACGAAAACTCACCTCGAAATCAAAAAGACAATGCCAAATCCAATATAGTGAATCACAAGAAATAAACGAAGAATCCGGCTACTCTTCCTTCAGTGGATCTACACAATTTAGGTATCACTCATTACTTAATAATCTATTATTAAGTTCATTATACTTTAAAATTTTTTTTCTTTACTAATTTATTAACTTTATATAATTAGTAACTTTTCATATTTAATAAATTTCTCGAATTAGTAAGTTTGATACTTTAAGGTTATAAATAAAAAAAAATTAAATAATCTTAAAGGTTTAAAAAAATGACAATTTCTTAGTTTAGGATTTATTATGTAAATTAACTCTTTTAAGATTTATTATAACTTGATTTGGATTTAGCCATTTTAGAAAATATTACCATGTATATTACACATGCCATATTCCATCCTTATTATTTATATTTATTCTCATGTTTCAGTCATATACTAAAGAGCAGATATAAGTGTATAATTTTATGTTTGTTTGTATGATTTTATGTGACCAATAAAACGAGACTAAATGACTTACTAGACTTATTCTTTTTATCTGATTACAAACTGTCTACATATTTGTTGTAGACTTATCCGATTCATATGCATTATGCATGTTCATATAAAAGACATAGAATAGACATATAGACTTATACTTGTTATGAATTCATGCAGTTTCCAAGTTCAGTTTAATGAGACTAAGGATCCACTTTTAAAGCAAATGCGAGCCTTAAAAATAGCATGTGCTCCTATGCGTATAAAACAAGGTTCAAAGATTTCTTAGACCATTTTAGACAACTCAAACTCACGCACAAACACCCTATGACACATAAAGTTTCCATTTTCACTATTTAAAACAGATTACATGCATGAACAAGTATATATTTGTAATGACGTAATAACGGTTTGGGTTTTCATGTCCTACGCTTTTGTCTTCAATTATTTAACATGTTCTAATGATCATTTTCGAAACCGATTACAACAGAAATGAAAATCAACAGATAAGAGTTATGATTTTATGCGACATACATCGATACATATTTTCTTATTAACGAGACTCAGAACAGACCAAACCCTTTACTTCATTTCCGGATCTGATCACACACACCTTATATATGTTTTCAAATGGCAAACTAACGCATGCATACAGCCCTCCATGACCACACTCACACACTACGCCTTCACACCTGATTCAACATCTATTAACTCACATCTTTCTACAGGTTCGATACGACTCCAATTCACAAGTTTAGACACGTATGTTTTAGTCCTCAATCGGTTCATATAATATGACATATCTCGCATGATTCGAAACTGAAATAGGTCGATGTATATGAGTTATAGATTCATGATTTCATGCTACGTATAGGTTTCCTTTACTCGTTTTAATTCAGGTTATACGTATATAAATATTTAATAAGTTCATTAGATTTGTGTTCATGTTTTATTTGTAACCATGATTAACAGATTGAATACAAAAAGACAAGACGAGATCAGATAGGGATACCTCTGGTCGAATGTAGGATCAAGATAGAACACAAGAACAAGACTCAAAACTCTGAACCAATTCCACACCCCTCGAACCAACCCAAAGCCCATGAATCTGCCACACCAACCAAACCAGAAACAAGACCAATTTCACCACCTAGCTTATCTACCCTTCGTACCTTCTTTTCTTGAAAGCAATGTACAACCGACTTTGTGTTAGTTCTGTTTTTTTTGGGTTTTTGTGAGAGTAAGGAAAAAAAATGAAGTACGGTTGATATAATGAGAGATGAAGGGAAGATATGGGCTGAGAGGTGCAGAGTCTAAAGGATGACTCATTCCTTCAAACATTTCAAATGTGTTATATTGTTCTTCAAAATGTGAACGTGTACAAATAAAAATGTTGGGCACTCAGGTGACTTATTAAACGTGTGCCATACATATATACTTATTATTTACTTTGATTATATATAGTTATAAGGTATTTAGCATTGTTAGGATTTAGCTTAGATTATAACCTACTTTTAACATGTATGCCGCCTAGAAGTATTATTGTAGTATGGTTTAGTGGTTTATGATAGATAATTCTAATGCATTGAATGAATTCTAAAGCTCTCTTAGGTAAACGTTGACGACTTCTCGATTATGGCTCATAATTAAATGAGTTAAATAACTTAGAGGAGACGCAAAACGACAAACCAGAAAGTGAGGGTTCTCACATGCTACTAGCCTAGCTTTGTTTCTAGACACTATACCATTTTCATCCATTTTATTAAGAAAGACCCATTTTGTTCCAATTATTGTTTGACTCTTTGGTTGAGGAACTAATGTCCAAACATCATTCCTAACAAACTTGGTTTAATTCTTCTTGCATGGCTATTACCCATGACTCATCTTTTATTGCTTCGTTTATGTTTATCGGTTCAATGGTTGACACGAAACAAAAGAAGTTAACTTTTGATCTTAGTGTTCTTTTGTTAATATTTCCTATGACACTATCTAATGGATGACTTTTTGATTATTTGATATTGACAATTTCTTTGTTTAATAGTTCATCTTCCTTGTCATTATCTAAGATCTCTTGACTTTCTATTACTTGACTGATGGACTCAAATAAGTACATTTTATTAGCATCATTTATCCTATTTATTTAACTTTTTTTTACTTTATTATGTATGAGAATCGGTGCTTTAATGTTTACTTTAGTGATTCTCAGGTAAAAACAGGTAAAAGGTGAAACTTGGAGATTTTGGACTAATTACGGAGCAAAACGAGCAGGATGTCAAAAGTATACTGAAATCCAGAAGATGCGCCGTATCTCACTCAACAGATACGTCGCAATATCATACTTAAATGAATTCGAAGACGATTGCCTGACTTTGAAGAATGCGCCACATGGAATTCTACCATGCGCCGCATGGAATTCTACCAAGCGCCGCATATGAAACTCTGGTCAAAGAAGAAGATCAAGCTCGTTCTACTCAAGATACGCCGCATCACACAATTGACATACGGCGTATCACTATCAAGACTTCACCAGAAACAATCCAAGACAACTGAAGGACATGCGCCAAATAAAAGATTCAAGTTACGTCGCATCTAAAGGTGGTGTACGAATATTCCAGAATATCATAAGCTTGGACCTCACGCGAAGTTAAGTCAATGCGCCGCATCTCATCATTACATGCGCCGCATCGTACCCTAAGACAGAAACTATAAATACCCCAAGACCTATACAAATTTTGTGTGCACCATAACCCTAAGGAGACGAATTCAGACGAACAAGCAACACAAGACACACCCCAAACGAAGATCTTAGAGCTGTAAGAAGGTCCTGCATAAGCTTTGAATCCATCAGGATTGATGGCCGGTAGTTTGTGAGTACGCAATAATCAAATGCCCGCCTTAAAATTGCTTTCCCATCGATTAAAGTTTATACGTTTGATGTCTTTGGTTCCCTTATATTAATGCATTGATTACCTCTGTGTCTAGCTGAGCACTGCTGAGCCGCCATACTCCTTGCTCGCCTACTTACTCTGATGTCTTTGGATGAGTAGGATATTCATAGATAATCATTAAGGGTTTACTCGCCGATATAATAGCCAACGAGTATGGATTAATTTACACACTTCATATAAAACTAGCAATAAAACAAGTGACAAGCTATCTTAATCATCAGGACAGGTCTTCTTATTGTCTCTACTATCTCTCTGTGTACGTGTATGCTATTTGCTGATTTGTTCTCATTATTATTTACTGTTTAATTAGATAACTAAAACCGTGACAGTCTCTCAGGCTGAACCCTCTGTCATTAGATTAGACTGTAAAGCTAACTTAGATATTAAAATACTGATTAGGATAATTAGATAATACGTTCCACTCTTAGTGATCGACACTCTACTTACCGTTATATGCAAACTGACCGGGTACACTGCTCGTTAAGTGTGTATGTTATTGATAAGTCGGCTAAATATAAATGTAAAACTTGAATAGGCAATAAACTGCTAAACCACAATGACACATCACGCGCATCAAGTTTTTTGGCGCCGCTGCCGGGGAGTGAATTGTTATTATCTGTTAAATTGATTATTATTTTAATTAGTTTTTCTTTTTATTAGGATTTTAGACACTAACCCCTAACTTGTTGTATATTAGATAATTTACATTCATTGTATAATTTGCATATTTACTGTTTTTGTGTGTTTAATTTTCTGTAGTTTTCATTTTATTTTTATTTTTATTTTTATTTTGTTTTCTTTCTTAGTACCTACTGACGTTGTACTGTGCAGATACAAACGATACGACGCATCTGTTTATCGGATGCGGCGTATTGCATTTTAATTTAATAAAATACAACACGTTTAATAAATCGAGTACGACGTATCTTTCCCCAAGATACGGCGTATTCTGTTTTTAATAAAGAATTTTTCAAAACCCTAACGCCATGCGACGCATATGTTTTTACAGACACGACGTATTTAATATTTAAAATTAAAAACAGTTTTCGAATTATTAAACAGAAGCGACGCATCGATTTTTATCGATACGGCACATCTACTAAATCAAAAATCTTGTATTTTGAATCATAACGAAAATACGGCGCATTAGCTTCTGCTAATACGGCGCATTTAATTTTTATAAATATAATTGATTTTTGATTACTGACAGGTACGACGCATTCTAATTTAAAAGCGGCGTATCTATTTTCAAAAATAAAAGTCTGATTTAAATTTTAACGTAATAAGATACGGCGTATCCTTTTTCGAGGATACGGCGCATCGTCTCCAGATATCAGCAACTTTTATTTTTCGTATTCCTATTTCGTTGCTAATTTTCTGACATAATACTTTCTTGAACATACCCTACTGATGCTTTTGTGATGATTTCAGGAAGTGCATGACCAGAAGTTCAACTAAGAACTTAATTACAACTTTCGAAGATCCTGAACGAGCCCTACATTCACTAAGGAAGCTTTTCAACACAAGAAGCGTTGAAGTTTCAAGCTTATTCGAGCTTGAATATTTATCTGAACAAGAGAAGGAAGAAGAAACAGAAACAATGACGGAAAACACTACCATGGAGGAATACATGAACAAGACCCGTACTGACTACAGTTCAGGAGTTGCTAGACCAAAGTTTGATGAAAAGACAAAGTTTGAATTGAGTGTCAATTTCTCAAGGAGCTCAGAGAAAATGCTTTCAGTGGGACAGATAACGAAGATGCTAATGAACATATTGATAAAGTCCTCGAGATCGCAGATCTGTTTAGTGCAGATGGAGTTTCTATTGACCAACTTATGCTTCGAATCTTCCCACTTTCACTTAAAGGAGCCGCTAATAAGTGGCTAAAGAATGAACCTGCAAGTTCAATCACAACATAGGAAGATCTGAAGAGCAAATTCCTGAAAAGATATTATCCACCTGCTAAGACTGCTAAAAAGATGGAGGCCATCAACAGTTACAAGCAAGAGCCCGATGAGACTCTCTATCAGGCTTGGGAGCACTTCAAAGATCTACTGGTAAGATGTCCTCAACACTATCTAACCAAAATGTAGGAGATAATACTGTTCTATCAAGGATTGGACGTGCCCACTAGGCAAATCTTGGATGCTAAGGGAGCTGTGCCACAAATGAGTGCAGCCAATGCTAGAAAAGTCATCCAAGAAGCTGCTGATCATTCTAAAAAATGGCACGATGGGACCTCTACTAGAACTAAGAGCAGCACTAATTTTGACGGGTATGCTGCGATTCAAGCTCAATTGGATAAAATTAGTAGAGATATGAAGAAAAGAGATGAGAAAGTGTATGCTGCCCAAGTTGGATGTGAAAAATGTGAAGGACCTCACTACACTAAGGATTGCCCTACAAAGAATGAAAGTGAGACTTTTGAAGAAGCATACTACACACAATTTGGACAACCATTCCCACCATCGGGAAGGTTTAGGGAAGCTGCTCCGGGATTCTATCAAAGGAATAACGGAAATCCCCCATACCAAAAGAGAAGGCAGACTTTAGACGACACTCTAAAGTAAATCATCGCCGATGCTGCTAAGAGACATGAAGAAAATACGGCTATGATCAAAGAAATCCGAGCCTCAATGGACACTATGACACGAAACCAAGGAGCTTCGATCAAAGCATTGGAACAACAAATAGGTCAGATGGGTAAGGTGCTTCAAGAAAGGGGATATGGAAGTCTACCTGGCTCAACTGAAATTAACCCAAGAGATCATGTCAAGGCGATTACTACTACTGAAGAAGTCATGCCTAACATACCTTTTCCTGGAAGATTGAAGAATGGTGATGTTTTGAAGCCCCAATATTTCNGCCGCATCTAAAGGCGGTGTACGAATATTCCAGAATATAATAAGCTTGGACCTCACGCGAAGTTAAGTCAATGCGCCGCATCTCATCATTACATGCGCCGCATCGTACCCTAAGACAGAAACTATAAATACCCCAAGACCTATACAAATTTTGTGTGCACCATAAACCTAAGGAGACGAATTCAGACGAACAAGCAACACAAGACACACCCCAAACAAAGATCTTATAGCTGTAAGAAGGTCCTGCATAAGCTTTGAATCCATCAGGATTGATGGCCGGTAGTTTGTGAGTACGCAATAATCAAATGCCCGCCTTAAAATTGCTTTCCCATCGATTAAAGTTTATACGTTTGATGTCTTTGGTTCCCTTATATTAATGCATTGATTACCTCTGTGTCTAGCTGAGCACTGCTGAGCCGCCATACTCCTTGCTCGCCTACTTACTCTGATGTCTTTGGATGAGTAGGATATTCATAGATAATCATTAAGGGTTTACTCGCCGATATAATAGCCAACAAGTACGGATTAATTTACACACTTCATATAAAACTAGCAATAAAACAAGTGACAAGCTATCTTAATCATCAGGACAGGTCTTCTTATTGTCTCTACTATCTCTCTGTGTACGTGTATGCTATTTGCTGATTTGTTCTCATTATTATTTACTGTTTAATTAGATAACTAAAACCGTGGCAGTCTCTCAGGCTGAACCCCCTGTCATTAGATTAGACTGTAAAGCTAACTTAGATATTAAAATACTGATTAGGATAATTAGATAATACGTTCCACTCTTAGTGATCGACACTCTACTTACCATTATATGCAAACTGACCGGGTACACTGCTCGTTAAGTGTGTATGTTATTGATAAGTCGGCTAAATATAAATGTAAAACTTGAATAGGCAGTAAACTGCTAAACCACAATGACACATCACGCGCATCAAGTTTTTTGGCGCCGCTGCCGGGGAGTGAATTGTTATTATCTGTTAAATTGATTATTATTTTAATTAGTTTTTCTTTTTATTAGGATTTTAGACACTAACCCCTAACTTGTTGTATATTAGATAATTTACATTCATTGTATAATTTGCATATTTACTGTTTTTGTGTGTTTAATTTTCTATAGTTTTCATTTTATTTTTATTTTTATTTTGTTTTCTTTCTTAGTACCTACTGACGTTGTACTGTGCAGATACAAACGATACGACGCATCTGTTTATCGGATGCGGCGTATTGCGTTTTAATTTAATAAAATACAACACGTTTAATAAATCGAGTACGACGTATCTTTCCTCAAGATACGGCGTATTCTGTTTTTAATAAAGAATTTTTCAAAACCCTAACGCCATGCGACGCATATGTTTTTACAGATACGGCGTATTTAATATTTAAAATTAAAAGCAGTTTTCGAATTATTAAACAGAAGCGACGCATCGATTTTTATCGATACGGCACATCTACTAAATCAAAAATCTTGTATTTTGAATCATAACGAAAATACGGCGCATTAGCTTCTGCTAATACAGCGCATTTAATTTTTATAAATATAATTGATTTTTGATTACTGACAGGTACGACGCATTCTAATTTAAAAGCGGCGTATCTATTTTCAAAAATAAAAGTCTGATTTAAATTTTAACGTAATAAGATACGGCGTATCCTTTTTCGAGGATACGGCGCATCGTCTCCAGATATCAGCAACTTTTATTTTTCGTATTCCTATTTCGTTGTTAATTTTTTGACATAATACTTTCTTGAACATATCCTACTGATGCTTTTGTGATGATTTCAGGAAGTGCATGACCAGAAGTTCAACTAAGAACTTAATTACAACTTTCGAAGATCCTGAACGAGCCCTACATTCACTAAGGAAGCTTTTCAACACAAGAAGCGTTGAAGTTTCAAGCTTATTCGAGCTTGAATATTTTTCTGAACAAGAGGAGGAAGAAGAAACAGAAACAATGACGGAAAACACTACCATGGAGGAATACATGAACAAGACCCGTACTGACTACAGTTCAGGAGTTGCTAGACCAAAGTTTGATGATAAGACAAAGTTTGAATTGAAGGGTCAATTTCTCAAGGAGCTCAGAGAAAATGCTTTCAGTGGGACAGATAACGAAGATGCTAATGAACATATTGATAAAGTCCTCGAGATCGCAGATCTGTTTAGTGCAGATGGAGTTTCTATTGACCAACTTATGCTTCGAATCTTCCCACTTTCACTTAAAGGAGCCGCTAATAAGTGGCTAAAGAATGAACCTGCAAGTTCAATCACAACATGGGAAGATCTTAAGAGCAAATTCCTGAAGAGATATTGTCCACCTGCTAAGACTGCTAAAAAGATGGAGGCCATCAACAGTTACAAGCAAGAGCCCGATGAGACTCTCTATCAGGCTTGGGAGCACTTCAAAGATCTACTGGTAAGATGTCCTCAACACTATCTAACCAAAATGTAGGAGATAATACTGTTCTATCAAGGATTGGACGTGCCCACTAGGCAAATCTTCGATGCTAAGGGAGCTGTGCCACAAATGAGTGCAGCCAATGCTAGAAAAGTCATCCAAGAAGCTGCTGATCATTCTCAAAAATGGCACGATGGGACCTCTACTAGAACTAAGAGCAGCACTAATTTTGACGGGTATGCTGCGATTCAAGCTCAATTGGATAAAATTAGTAGAGATATGAAGAAAAGAGATGAGAAAGTGTATGCTGCCCAAGTTGGATGTGAAAAATGTGAAGGACCTCACTACACTAAGGATTGCCCTACAAAGAATGAAAGTGAGACTTTTGAAGAAGCATACTACACACAATTTGGACAACCATTCCCACCATCGGGAATGTTTAGGGAAGCTGCTCCGGGATTCTATCAAAGGAATAACGAAAATCCCCCATATCAAAAGAGAAGGCAGACTTTAGACGACACTCTAAAGTAAATCATCGCCGATGCTGCTAAGAGACATGAAGAAAACACTGCTATGATCAAAGAAATCCGAGCCTCAATGGACACTATGACACGAAACCAAGGAGCTTCGATCAAAGCATTGGAACAACAAATAGGTCAAATGGGTAAGGTGCTTCAAGAAAGGGGATATGGAAGTCTACCTGGCTCAACTGAAATTAACCCAAGAGATCATGTCAAGGCGATTACTACTACTGAAGAAGTCATGCCTAACATACCTTTTCCTGGAAGATTGAAGAATGGTGATGTTTTGAATCCCCAATATTTCTTTAACTCTTCAATCAGCGTTAGAAGACTCCTCAAGGAGAAGTCAAGGATTGAAGATGAGATCAAGGCTACAATGAAAGAAGAGAACCCTGCAACTGATATACATACCTTGCCTCAGAAAGAAAAGGATCCAAGGAGTTTTACTTTACCTTGCTCAATTAATAATATGTCTTTCAATAATGCATTAGCTGACTTAGGAGCTAGTGTTAGTGTTATGCCCTTTAAGACATTCACTACCTTAGGCCTAGGAAAATTGACAGCAACTAAGCTGCTTATTGAATTGGCTGATCAAACAGTAAAACGACCTAAGGGGATTGCTGAAAATGTGCTAGTTAGGATCGAGAAGTTTGTATTCCCCATTGACTTTATTATATTAGATATGCCCGAGGATGTTAAGATTCCTTTAATCCTCGGAAGACCCTTCTTTTCTACTGCCCATGCTAAGATTAATGTGTTTAAAAGAACAATATCATTAAAGATTGGGAATAACAAACTAGTCTATAAATATGAAAATCCGGTCAAAAGCATAATTAGGGGAGTTTATATGCTAGGATTAAGAGATGATATAGACCTCGACTAGAAGCTAGGTTTATGGGAGAATTCTTAGTGCATAACGAATCACTTGAATGCTATGATGGAGATTATATTGAGTTAAATGATCTTAAAACCTCATTAGTGTTTAATGATAGATTTATGGAAGATGATGAACCCAATTAAACTGAAATTATGGATAACCCTAGTGTAAGTGTTATAAATACTAGAGATGATAATGAATTTGAGGGATATCCTAGTTTTTGTGACTATGGTAGAAAGATCCATGTTGATTGCGCTTACAATTTACAATTTCCTTGCATGATAGGATATAAACAAGTTTGCGCCAACTTCTTCCCTATTTTGCCAATAAACGTAATATCAAAAACCTTTTTTAATTCTATCATGAAAACGAAGGTTGATTATAAAGGGAAGAATGTGGTTGGAGCTTTTATGAAAGTGCCTATTTTTGTTGGAAGATTTGTTATTGTCACTGACTTTGGAATTGTTGAAAACATGGATGCTTATCGTGATAGAGAGATGGGTGATGTGATTGTTGGCAAGCAATTTTGTAAAGAAATCACTATTTGTTGGAGTATGCTCGTGTCATAATGACTAATTATATGGCTAGACATATGTGAGCCTATGGGGTCATACACATATACACTTAGGTACTTCTTTTATGTCGTGTTTATTGTACTTACGACATACAAATAAGCTAACGTAACACGGGATCACTATTGGGCTTCTAATGCATAAGTATAGTACTTAATCGATTGGACTTGAAAACAAAATGGGAAGCCCATTGAGGGCCCAATGGTGGCCGGCCATTAGGGGACTTCCAAGGGAAGTTTTGTTTTTGAATTGTGGTCAAATATAAAGGAGATATTCTCTCATTATTGATAACAATTAACCAAAATTATCTCCCTCCTCTCCTCTCTTTATTGTATGGCAAAAACAACAAACCAAACTAGGGTTTTTGTTTTCTTGATCTATTCCTTTGAATCTTGTTTATTCAAAGGCCATTTCGTGATTACGTGGTTAAGGACTAGCATCCAAGGGGTATACAGTGAGGTGTAGTGTGGAGTAACACATAGAGGTGATCTACTTTGGTCACTTGGGTATTGTTGGTGAATTACAAACGTTGGTGAAGGTCTCCATTCATTGCTACCGATCACGCTACAAAGGTATAAACGTGTTGTGTTTGTTATTTGATTAATCATATTGGCTATATGGATCCATTTGGGTGATGTTGTTCCGCTGCGTTTATTTGATTCATATGTATTTTATATTCAAACATCACCTATAGTGGTATCACGAGCCATCATATGTGCCATATGATTATCGGGTACGTGTAAAATGGCCTAAAACGCATGTTTTTTTGATTGTTTTGTGAAACGATTTCAATTCAGGCCCTAAGGCTTAATTTTCTGTGGTAAAATAATAATTAAAAGGTCCTAACATCAGTGGGTTTTGAACCTAAGGCCATTTGACACGAGTACCAAACGGGGTTTTAATTCTAGTTAATTAATTTCTTCGTTTTCGTTGGCTAACAATTTATTTCTTGTCATTTATTTTGTTCCCATGGCAAATACATGTATGTTTGTCCATGGAGTTAGCCAACACCTTGTTTTAATCATAATATTATGGTATTATTATGTTTATATGCAAAGCCGATGAAAACATAGACCACTTGTGCATTAAATGGTTGTGGATGTTGTTTAATTTCATGTTTTAGGGTTTTTTGCCATTGTTTCGGCATTTATGTAATAATATTCTTTTGGTTGTAGCCATTGTTTGGGAACTTTTACAGTATATTAAAATTAGATTAGTTGTATTTTACTTTCAATATAATGTAATCGTGGCTTGGTGGTGAAAGGCGAAAGAGTTAAAGACATTTTTGCTGAAAATAGCTGCTGGAGCAAGCTGTAGTATTTTTGCTTTTCTCGGTGATTGGTAAGGAGTTAGAGGCTAAAATATTTTGTGCAGGTGCACAAGACATGGGCCTACAACTTTCTAGTTTTGAGCTAAGCCCCGGGAAGCCTCCTTCTATGTCTATTAGGCC
>LBNU01030769.1:97113-108832 GCA_014162995.1 Artemisia annua | reverse complement strand
AAAACCATTGCCGAACTGCATAACATGTTGAAACTTGCAGAGAAAGGCATGCCCAAGAAGGCTCCAGTTGTCCAAGCTATCAACCAAGGCAGAATTCGGAAAAAGAACAAGGGAAAACCGTTGGCACCTGGAAAGGGACAAGGGAAAGGCAAGTCTCAGCATGCTTATGCCCCCAAACCCAAAATTCCCCCACCTGCCAAGAAGGAGCACCCGGCAAAGGACACAGTCTGCCACCACTGTGGAGTGGTTGGGAGTGGTTGGGCATTGGAGGCGCAACTGTGCTGCCTATTTGGAAGGACTGAAGAAGAACAAAGCTAGCAGCGCTAGCACATCAGGTATCTTCACAATAGAACTTTACACTTTTCCTAATAAATCCTGGGTATATGATACTGGTTGTGGTACTCAAATTTGTAATGATATGCAGGGACTTACGAAGAGTCGGAAGCTGAAACAAGGAGCTTTACATCTGTACGTTGGCAATGACGATCGTGCAACTGTGGAAGCAATAGGAAGCTATGATTTAATCCTTCCTAATGGACTAGTTATTGTTTTGAATAATTGTCATTTTGCACCAACTATCACTAGAGGTGTTGTTTCACTTTCACTTTTGAAAGATGATGGTTACATTCATAATTTTATGGATTTTGGCATTTCTGTTTCTAAGGATAATGTTCATTATTTTAATGCTATTCCTCGTGATGGCATTTTTGAAATTGATATGTGTGGTAATCTTTCAAGTAATAGTTCTATATATAATGTTAGCAACAAGAAATCCAAACGTAATTTGGATTCCACCTTTTTATGGCATTGCCGCATTTGCCACATAAACAAGAAACGCATTACGAAGCTGCAACGCGATGGGCTTTTAGAGTCAACCGAGCATGAGTTGTTTGATTAATGCATTTCTTGCATATCTGGTAAAATGGCACGAAAGCCTTTTTCCCATGTTGGTGAAAGAGCAAAAGATCTACTTGGACTCATACATACTGATGTATGTGGCCCATTTAGAACAATGTCTAGGGAAGGAGCTAATTACTTCATTACTTTTACTGATGATTTCAGTAGATATGGTTATGTTTACTTGATTAAACATAAACATGAAGCCTTTGAAACGTTCAAATTATTCCAAAGTGAAGTAGAAAATCAACTTGGCAAGACCATTAAGGCTCTTCGATCCGATCGAGGAGGTGAACATATGAGTCAAGAGTTTTTAGATCATCTAAAAAGGTGTGGGATCGTCTCACAATTCACTCCTCCATAGACACCACAACACAATGGTGTGTCTCAAAGGAGAAATCGAACTTTGCTTGACAAGGTTCGATCTATGATGAGTCTAACAACGTTGCCAATGTCCTTTTGGGGTTATGCTCTAGAGTCTGCTGCTCGCATACTCAATATGGTTCCAACTAAGAAGGTTGATAAGACTCCATACGAAATATGGCATGGGAAGGTCCCTAATCTGTCTTACTTGAAAGTCTGGGGTTGTGAGGCTCTCGTAAAACGAGACACGCCTAACAAACTTGAGTCCAGATCTATCAAGTGTATCTTTGTAGGATACCCAAAGGAAACAATGGGTTACTATTTCTACTACCCACCTGAGAACAAAATATTTGTTGCTCGATATGCTGAGTTTCTTGAGAGCAGTCTCATTTCACAAGAAGCAAGTGGGAGCACAGTAGACTTTGATGAACTTCAAAGCGAAGATGCACAACCTTCTAGTGACACTAGTGAACATCAATATGAGACTGAACATGAAAGTGTTGAGCCTCTTCTAGATGTTGCTCCCATTCGTAGATCCGAAAGGATACCTCAAGCACCTGAACGATATGGTTTCTATATCGATGCTGAGGAACATGAGTTAGGGGATCATAGTGAACCCGCTAACTATCGAGAAGCTATATCGAGTCCTGAACGCGGTAAGTGGAACGAAGCTACGAATGTGGAAATGAAATCCATGAAAGACAATGATGTCTAGGTGGAGGTAGACCTACCTCCCAATGCTAAGACCGTTGGGAGTAAATGGCTCTACAAGATAAAGACCGACGTGGATGGAAATGCACATACCTATAAAGCTCGTCTTGTAGCAAAAGGTTTCACTCAAATCTACGGAATTGACTATGAAGAAACCTTCTCGCCTGTTGCAGACATTAAAGCAATTAGGATTCTTATAGCCATAGCAGCGTATTATGACTATGAGATTTGGCAAATGGATGTCAAGATTGCCTTCCTAAACGGTCACCTAAACGAAGACGTTTATATGGTGCAACCCGAGGGTTTCGTGAATCCTAAACATCCCAACAAAGTATGCAAACTTCAAAGGGCCATTTATGGCTTGAAGCAAGCATCTAGAAGTTGGAACAAAAGATATGATGAGGAAATAAAAAAGATTGGTTTCACTCAAAATCTTGATGAGCCATGTGTATATATGAAAACTAGTGGAAGTATAGTCTTGTTCCTAATCTTATATGTCGATGACATATTACTCATGGGAAACAATATTCCAATGCTACAAGATTTAAAATCCTGGCTTGGAAAGTGTTTTGCTATGAAAGATTTAGGAGAAGTATCGTACATACTTGGAGTCAATATCTATCGAGATAGATCAAAGCGGTTAATCGGCTTGTGTCAAAGTGCATACCTTGAAAAAATCCTGAAACGATTTAGGATGCAAGATTCCAAACGTGGAAGTCTTCCAATGCAACCAAATGTGGAATTGAGTAAGACTCAAGGACCCTCAACACCCGCCAAGGAGAAGAGGATGAAGGGAATCCCTTATGCTTCGGCTGTGGGATCAATCATGTATGGGGTTAGGTGCACAAGACATGATGCAGCGTTCTCTTAGAACCTAACGAGTAGATTTGAACAGAATCCAGGAGAATGTCACTGGACTGCTGTTAAGAACATATTGAAGTATCTGCGAAATACTAAAGATATGTTTCTTGTTTATGGTGGTGATGTCGAACGTGAGCTCAGTGTTACTTGTTACACTGATGCAACCTGGGAGACAGATTGTGATCACATCAAATCCAAGACAGGATATGATTTCGTCATGAATGGAGGTGTTGTTGACTGGAAGAGTACCAAGCAAAGCACACTTGCGATGTCCTCTACTGAAGTTGAATATATAGCTGCTTCAGAAACTGCAATGGAGGCAATTTGGATACGGAAATTCATTTCTGGGCTTGGTTTTGTCCCCAGCAATGAACGACCTATGGATATGTACTACGATAATTTCGGTGCCATTATCATAGCCAATGAACCAGATGTTCTTAAGGGTGCCAAACACTTTCGTCGGAAAGTTCACTATATTCGAGAAGTTGTCGAAAGTGGTGATATTCGTCTCCTCAAAGTTCACACAGATGACAACTTAGCAGATCCTTTTACAAAACCAATGTTTGTGCCAAACATGTGGAGCATGCTAGGAACATTGGGCTTCGACCTGCTAGTAGTCTCATGTAAATCTGTTTTTTTTAGTATTTGAATAATTGGGATGTTGAACAGTTTATATCTTTAATGAGTTGATGTAATGGTTATAGTCGTTTTCATTTATATCAACTGTACTCCATATTTGCATGTTTAATCCATGAATGATTTATTTATTCTAAAATTGTCCATTGCCAGTTGACGATATGGGAGTATCATCAAATTAAGACAAATGTGAGCGTGTTGGTGATATTTATTTCGAATAAATATTAATTGAAGTTTCCACCAAACTCACATGTTGTTTATTGTGATGAACATTGGACTGACCCAACCTTCGAGATTTCCTTGCATGGATCGGCGTCAATAGTGAATCTCGCAAATAGTTATGTCTCTTATCCTTAGACTTGAGATGCAAGTAGGTCTTGCATGTGTGGAATTTTATTCTTTGATATGGTTAAACGCTGTCCTGAATAAGGTAGTTATAAAAACAATTTTCAGGAGTGATTTGAAACACATGAATGACACGTGCAGTCAAAATAGGATTTGTTCCTCCACATGTCATGGAGTTAGATACTATTAGGCACCTCGATGAATTGAATAGATGTTTGTATGGCCGTGCCCAAATGAGATTAAGATGAATCTTAATTCACTTAGTAATCATGTTCAATATCTAGATCGAGAAACAAAATAGTTGAATAATTAGAATGACATTTGATCCATGTCTAATGTTCAACATAGTATTTGTAACAAAAGGATAGATGACATATAAACCATTTAAATGAGACGTTTAAGAAACTACCCTCACATATTTCTAGGGGCATTGGTGTGTTGCTAGACGCTAACCTTTGCTTGTATAATTACTTGATTATTATGACGTCGCAAGTGGGAGCTGTTGGAGTATGCACGTGTCATAATGACTAATTATATGGATAGACATATGTGAGCCTATGGGGTCACACACATATACACTTAGGTACTTCTTTTATGTCGTGTTTATTGTACTTACGACATACAAATAAGCTAACGTAACGCGGGATCACTATTGGGCTTCTAATGCATAAGTATAGTACTTAATCCATTGGACTTGAAAACAAAATGGAAAGCCCATTGAGGGCCCAATGGTGGCCGGCCATTAGGGGACTTCCAAGGGAAGTTTTGTTTTTGAATTGTGGTCAAATATATGGGAGATATTCTCTCATTATTGATAACAATTAACCAAAATTATCTCCCTCCTCTCCTCTCTATATTGTACGGCAAAAACAACAAACTAAACTAGGGTTTTTGTTTTCTTGATCTCTTCCTTTGAATCTTGTTTATTCAAAGGCCATTCCGTGATTACGTGGTTAAGGACTAGCATCCAAGGGGTATACGGTGAGGTGTAGTGTGGACTAACACATAGAGGTGATCTACTTTGGTCACTTGGGTATTGTTGGTGAATTACAAACGTTGGTGAAGGTCTCCATTCGTTGCCACCGATCACGCTACAAAGGTATAAACATATTGTGTTTGTTATTTGATTAATCATATTGGCTATATGGATCCGTGTGGGTGATGTTGTTCCGCTGCGTTTATTTGATTCATATGTATTTTATATTCAAACATCACCTATACTATTAATGCTAAACGATTTGAAGGAAGAATCACTTTTCAAAGCGGAAGCGATATCGTCACTTTCGTGATGCCTTGCGCTCACCCAAGTTTTAAACATGCCACTAACAAATATTGCTATAAATTCTCACCATTTGTTTATGTAGATGACAAGGACAAACAGAATAGGATCTTTTACCCATACCAAAAGACGAAAGGATTCTACAAAGGAGTTCTGAAATTGGGACCCGAATATGTACGAGATGAACTTATGAGTAAATATATCATGAAGTGGCATTTGGGAATCGATGATGGGAAATAGGAGCTGAATGTGAGTCTAACTTGAAGATCTGGAATAAAGACAAGTGCTGACCGAGAGACAACCCGGAATTTTTATCTGTTTTCTGTTTTGTGTCGAGTCTGTCAGACCTGCAGAAGATGCGGCGCATCTCCACTATGGAATGCGGCGTATCATCTGCACTGGTCATATCTTATTTTATTTTTCTGCATTTTTATATTTATTTTTATTTTTATTTTCCTTTAAAACATTCTGTCAGTTTATTTAATGCGGCGCATCCCTGTTTAAGGATACGACACATCTTTTATTCTGATTCATATTAATTCCAGGCTCGATACGGCGCATCTTCTTCCATAGGATGCGGCGTATCGACTGACCTGATGATTTTCAATTTTATTTTTNATATCTTATTTTATTTTTCTGCATTTTTATATTTATTTTTATTTTTATTTTCCTTTAAAACATTCTGTCAGTTTATTTAATGCGGCGCATCCCTGTTTAAGGATACGACACATCTTTTATTCTGATTCATATTAATTCCAGGCTCGATACGGCGCATCTTCTTCCATAGGATGCGGCGTATCGACTGACCTGATGATTTTCAATTTTATTTTTTAGGTTTTATTTTCACTAACTACTAATGTATTATGCAAGTTGAACCTTCTTAACTCAGGTATGTAAAAGTCTAGGTGGTATTATAGATTCCTGCACTTTTTGTGGCTACATCATTCATGATGCTTTAACGTTCTAATCCACAAGAAAGTTGATATTTGCTCGCAAACACATAATGGAGGATCATTCCGAGCAAATATCAGGGAAGTTTTTCTGTTCTAATTCTTTTATTTTCCAGTTTTTAATCCTTTAAAACAAACAACGAGGAAGTTGTTTAACTTAAGTGGGGGGATGGAGAATTAGAACACTTACTTGTCCAAACTTTTTCAAAATATGCTTAAAATGCGCTTAATATATCATAATTTAAAAATTTTTAGCATGTTTTTGTTTAAGTCTAAATTACATAGCCGCACACATAACATTATTTTTGCCTAAAATCAAAAACTTTAGTGTGCTGGTGACTTGTAAACTTTAGAACTTGGCTTGTATACTACTCGAGACCACCATAATGAGTATTATCGATATAATTGGAGTGACTTGTCTAACTTGGTAAAATTCTAGGATTACACCCAAAAAGCCTTTATATGTTTTGTGATATTAACTAGCTACACCGGTTAGTTAACCCCCGTATAAACCCTTTTGTTACTCTCATTTTTAGAGTAAGATACCCCTAGAAAAACCCTCAGAGCCATTCCTTTCGTTTCTTACACCTTTGTTAAAATGTTTCGTTACACCCTTACACCTTAGCCTACCCTGTAGATTGAAATCCGTGGTTAGTTACTTTAGGCAAAGTGTATTTCCTTACATTACCTGTGTTCGCGTGCTTAAATTCATTATCTTTGGTTAGGTCGGGAAATTGCACAATGCAATTGGAGTGAAAGTACATATTGTATATTTTTAGTTTATTTTTCGTGTGTTTACTACTTTCACTATTACATGTATTTTCTGAAAGTTATGAAAAGTATGGAAAAATTATCCGGAAAAATCGTGATAGAAAAGTTGTGAAGTTTTACACAAGTAAAAAAAATCGAAAAAAAAAATAGAAAAGAAAAAGAAAGAAGAAAAAGTTGGAAGCTTTTTTTTAACCAACTTATGTAAAGTTTTGTAAAAGTGGAGATATCACCATTATTTGTTGTTGTATATTATATTTATGATTGAAAGGGAGTTGGCCGTTACGGGAACGCCAACTAAGGTTATTCTTTGTTTAAGATTTTATTGAGTATAATTCGTGTCTACCTAAAGCGTGAGTTACATGAGTCAAAAGCATGAGTTATTCAATGATATGAGTCTTATTCATGGGATGGTTGAGAAAGTAATTAACCACACTTAGGATTTTAATCTATCCGTTTTGTTTATTTTTTTTATTTTACAACAATTTATATCCCAAATATTATCCATACCTATATCATTCTTCATCCTAACCTTTGATTTATTGAGATTAGGGATTTGATCAATCTTAAGTATCGTAGTCATGTATTCGGCTATGTATTTTTGATTTTGTCGCCCTTTTTGATATAATATTATTGGTGAAGTTTACTTGGTCCTATCTTTAGCTTATTCGAGTTAAGGAATTGAGCAATTGCGAGTATCGTGGTCATGGATTCGATCATATATTCATGATTTTGTCACCTTTTCTGGAATATGAAATCGATAGAGATTAAAAAGAATGATCAACCCTTAACCTACTAACCCATTTTACTGCTTTAGACTTGTTACTCCTTGGCTTTAGTGGGGGAGATGCGTATACTTGTCAAGCTTATGATAGAATATTCGTCACAACTAGCAACTAAACGATTTAGAATTGTTTTATATTGAAAAAAATTATTTTGTTTCTACTTCGTTAAGTGGTTGGTTGTGTGAGTATGATAAAACGAATGCATGCTTAACCATTAAAATAAATCCTAATACCTTTTAGGATACATAAGATTAAAATTTAAGGTTTACTTGGGGACAAGTAAAGTTCAAGTGGGGGGATATTTGATGAACTCAAATAAGTACATTTTATTAGCAACATTTATCCTATTTATTTAACTTGTTTTACTTTATTATGTATGAGAATCGGTGCTTTAATGTTTACTTTAGTGATTCTCAGGTAAAAGGTGAAACTTGGCGATTTTGGACTAATTACAGAGCAAAACGAGAAAGATGTCAAACGTCTACTCAAATGCAGAGGATGCGTCGTATCTCACTCAACAGATACGTCGCAATATCATACTTAGATGAATTCAAAGACCATTGCATGACTTTGAAGAATGCGCCGCATGGAATTCTACCATGCGCCGCATATGAAACTCTGGTGAAAGAAGAAGATCAAGCTTGTTCTACTCAAGATACACCGCGCCACACAATTGACATACGACGTATCACTATCAAGACTTCACCAGAAACAATCCAAGACAACTGAAGGACATGCGCCACATAAAAGATTCAAGTTACGCCGCATCTAAAGGCGGTGTACGAATATTCCAGAATTTAATAAGCTTGGACCCCACGCGAAGTTAAGTCAATGCGCCGCATCTCATCATTACATGCGCCGCATCGTACCCTAAGACAGAAATTATAAATACCCCAAGACCTAGCCGAATTTTGTGTGCACCATAACCCTAACTTAGATATTAAAATACTGATTAGGATAATTAGATAATACGTTCCACTCTTACTGATCGACACTCTGCTTACCATTATATGCAAACTGACCGGGTACACTGCTCGTTAAGTGTGTGTGTTATTGATAAGTCGGCTAAATATAAATGTAAAACTTGAATAGGCAATAAACTGCTAAACCGCAACGACACATCACGCGCATCATTGACTTTCAACTAAGTTATCATCTACCAAAAGGTGATGTCTTAGAGGGAGGTGGACTCTCGTCAAATGTTATGTTCAATGATTCCTCGACTCTTAAGGTTTCTTTGTTTAAGACAATGTAAGCTTTACTACTTTGTAAATATCCAAGAAACACACCTTCATAAGAATTTGGGTCAAATTTGGTGAGATAATCTTTTGTGTTAAGATAAAACATTTACTCCCAAATACTCTAAAATAACCTAATGTAGGCTTTTTACCTTTATAAAGTTCGTATGGAGTTTTGTTTAAAAATGGTCTTATTAAGACACGATTTAAAATATAAGTTGATGTGTCAACGGCGTTACACCAAAACTTTTGTGGAATATTTTGTTCATTAAGCATTGTTCTACTCATCTCTTGAAGTGTTCGATTTTTACGTTCTACTACACCATTAGATTGAGGGGTACGTGGAGCCGAAAAGTTATGAGTTATACCATTTTTATCACAAAAGTTTCCAAACTAAAATTCATTATCAAATTCACGACCGTGATCCATTCTAATAGACACAATGCAAGTTCCTACTTGATTTTGAATTTTCTTACTTAGAATTTCAAATTGATAAAAAGCTTCGTTTTTACTTTTCAAAATATTTGTCCAAGTATATCTTGAACAATCATCTACTATTACCAAAGTATAAAAGTTACCTCCATAACTTTGTATACCAGATGGACCGAACAAATCCATATGCAAAAGTTCTAGACACCTAGATGTGGACACCATGTTTTTAGCCTTATGGCTACTATGAACTTGTTTACCAACTTTGCAAGCATCACAAAAGTGTTGGTCATATTTCAACTTAGGTAGGTTTCGAACTAAGTCTTTGGAGGAGAGGTTTTGGATAAGTCTCATGTTAGTGTGTCCTAAACGTCTATGCCATAAAGTTGAAGATTCATCTAATGATGCGAGACAAAGTTTGTCTCTAGATGTTTGATCAATATTCATGACATATACGTTGTTCTTAAGAACACCTTTGGCTATGGTTATGCCATCTTTAAGTATTTTACTTCCATTTTCACTGAAAAGGACGTTATACTTTTTGCGGAAAAGTTGACTAATACTAAGGAGGTTAAAACCTAGATTATGAACATGAGCTACATCATCTATAGAAAGGGAGTTATGAGAGATTGTACCTTTTCTGATGATTTTGCATTTAGCTTTGCTACCAAAAGTAACATTACCTCCATCACATTTTTGATATGTTGAAAAGAGGCTTTTGTTACCCGTCATGTGCCTTGAACACCCACTATCTTTGATCCATTCATCCGGTTCCAAACTAACTTTGAAGCACACCTATTTTATGAAAAACACTCAAACGTTTGGTCCCCAATATCTCATGGGTCCATTTTGGTTAAACATACCATTAATTTGATCCATGTATGAAAATGGAACAAATGGGTTCCATGACATGTAATTTGGAGTTTGGTAGTCTCTAGGTAAGTTTTGGTTCCAACCATTTTGGTGGTTTGATTGTGTGTTGTAGTTACTCTTTGGAAAGGGGCGTTTAGGAATAGGTGATGAGGCGAAAAGTGTACCGTTTTTCAGGGGTCATTTAAGCCCGAATTCGTAATTATTTGATCAATTATTGCCCTAAATCGTTCCTTTTGTCATTTTAGGTACTTCGGAGAGAAATTTTGGAAAAGGAAGCATTTTGGACGTTTTTGGAGCATAAAAGTGAAGAATTCGACAAAGTACTAAAGTCTGCTGGAATAGTACCAATGACGGCTTCAAACTTGGTTGTGACGCCGCCAAGTCTTGATACGCCAGAACGGATTTTGGGAGATTAAAGGGGGACGGCGTCAAGAAGGCCATCAAGAAACCCTAAGTACGGCGAGGTGACGGCGTCACAGCTACAACATGACGCCGTCAGATCTGTTTTTCTATATATATTCTGTAGCCTCTCGTAATTTTCCCGTACGATTAGTAAATAATAATTATGAATAAATGGGTATTGTATAATAAAAATACCATTTTTGCGGGTAACAAATTTTTTTGTTATACATGACATGTTACGTGAATCACTATGATATTTGTGATTGATTATTTGCCTAGGAACGATGCTTACACACGAACCTTGATAGTCTATATCGCGAATATATATTTTTAAACGTTTATATTTTATAAATATATGTTTCGTTTAATATCTGTACACTATTTATATATTTCCGGAGCCTACGAAAATTCCCAAGATTGCTCACTAATATTATTGGACCGTAACCCGACTCACAAAACATGCTATGTGGGCCCCCGTGACCCATTGGGCCATGTTTAACAAAAACTGCTGCCAAATGGACCCTTAATAAAGCCCTTTTCTTTTCTTTTGTTGATTGGGCCGAGAACACAACCAGAGCAGCCCAACAAGCCCAACCCAACACCCCTTATTTCTTTTCTTTTCTTTTTGGTTTCCAGACGCGAGCAAGCTACAAAACGCCCCATTTTTCTCACGATTTCGACACACAACAGGTACATATTTTTGCACCATCTAATTTACCACCTAGCAAAGAATTAAGAATGATAAAATTCGTTACATAACTCGCACGTTTACTACCTTAAAACTGTCCCAAGTAAACCATGAAAACTGTTTTGAGAAATATTACAAAAACGTGTCACCAAGCTTCTAAACCACCTCCCATGCTCCCCAATCACCACAAAACGAATCCTAAACATCACATAAGTTGTCAGAAATGTCAGGAATGTCAGAAGAAGATAACTCTTACACCCTCTTTGTGTTCATACGACTTGGTTAGCCTCGAATGGTTGGTTTTGGAGGCAACATGCATTCATCTCAATCCTACCCTAAATCTCTTGTGACCTTTAGACTCATATATTGCCAATATAATCACCCTTGTGAGCTCAGTTGTAAACACACACGAAAACACAACAAAATTACAAATTTTATTCGAATTATACAAGTAAAATTGGGACAGAAAGTTTGCAAGTATTTCGAAGGCTTAG
>LBNU01030769.1:38905-97058 GCA_014162995.1 Artemisia annua | reverse complement strand
TTGTTTTTATTGTTTTCTTTTCTTGTTTCCAGTCGCGACCAGCCACAAAACACCCTCGTTATTTCTTGATTTCGACACACAACTTACTGATTTTATTTCACCATTTGATTGACGACCTGGCATAGTATCAGGAATGACAAATTTTGTTAAAAACCTTACACGTTCACTGCCTAAATACCGAGCAAAGTAAATCACAAAACTCACTCTTTCCAAACTTGTAAAAACGTGTCACCAAGCTTCCAAACCACCTCCCATGCTCCCCAATCACCACAAAACGAATTCTAAACGTCACATAAACTGTCAGTAGTGTCAGGAATGTTCAGATAGGTGTCTTACACACCTCTTGTCCACATTCGCTTGTGTTGAAGCTCGATTGGTTGGTAAAGGAGGCAACATGCAATCCGTTGATCTCCAACACTCAACTCTAAGTTATCTACACTCTAACATGTCCTTATATACACCTCGTATGATCTCAGTTGTTATCACACAATTAAATGTACCAATTGTATAAAATTCGTGAAGTATTACTAGTGAAATGGGACAAACGTTTTGCCTAGTTCTCGAGGGGTTAGAATCACGTCCAAGGAACCACAATTTCTCATCCTAGATCCTTGGTGGGTCGTGTACCAAACTACGTTCACATTTTGTTCCAGCTCGATCCTTACGTAACGATTTTACCCCACCCCTAGAGGTGAGGTGAGACACTTGAAATCCTTTCTCTAGTTATTCATTTCGTTATTTTCAATTTGACACAAATACTTTGGCTAATTATTTAGTAAACGAAATTAATAACATATAATTATTTTTGCTCTTACTATATGTATACTATACCTACAATTAGTCTCAACAAAGATTCGACCATTATATCAACGTTTTAACCAAGAATTGGCCACGTTTAGAAGATACATGACCCATTTCGAAATCTATTTCCAACACTTAGAATATTTTTGAGTCTATAAACTATTTTCAGAAATGGTTTGGAACGCTTACTTTAGCCTCGTTATTTTAAATCTAGACACATAACCTATCCATTTTAAAGCGTGACCTCATTGTCAACATTACTAGCAACCAGGAAACATAAATAATTCGAACTAACAAGCTCGTTTAAGCTCTTTTCAAAAGCCATTCCGTTTGGACAAAAGCTGTTTTCAAAACTCTTATAAAATAACTAAAAGGCTTAAAGCCCAATAAGCTGTTTTTAAGCTTATTGGATAAGCTGGTCATACAAGCTAAATTGTAATGTTTTTAGAACCTTAAAACAAGTCTAAGACCAGGCCCAAATGTTTCGTAAGCCCAATGGACCGTTATTTGTTATTGGGCCATAGTTATAGCTCGTTAAGGCCCAATAAGAGAAAATAAAGACTTTTAAGTTAATAAGCTGTTGAAATAAGTTGTTTAAGATGTTTTAAGCTTATATATAAAATAAAAATGTTAAACTTTTAATTTGGTGAGATTTGGACTAAGTTTGTAAAATTTCTTGGCCGAGGGACTAAAACTGCCAAATTTGCAAACTTTGGGTAGAAACTGTCAAATCTGGATTTTTGAGTTAGAAACTGTTAATAATAAAACATGGAGTTAATAAATGTAAATATTGATACTTTTGGACCTAAAATGAAATAATATTTAACTTTGGACTAACGGTGTAAAGTTTGACCGTTAGGGTTAAAAATGTAATTCTGGTGAAACATAAAGGATTTTTCTATAATTTTATTTTTATAAAAATAATATTAATGTTTATATATAAAGGTAAGTGTATTTAATGTGAAAACTTTTATAAATTTAAACTTATATATACATGTTATATAAGTTACGTACTATAATTAACTTTTAACGGTATATAACTATACGGAATTCATTTTCTTTTAAAAGTGACAAATACGACTCATCGTCTATAAACTATGACTTGACATAAAGTTTCCATCGATCATCGATCATTGTACTTACAAGTTATATGTATATATAACTTTGTTTTTGAACTTTAGGCATTTAAACAAACACGAGTTTTGTTCGTAACCAAATGACTAGTATTCGCGATAAAACCGGACTTAGACTATCAACTGAAAACTTGCATTATCTTTTAGGTTGTGTGTGAAGCCGTTGCCTAGCATCGTTGAATTTACGATACCACTACATCTACTGTACTACTAAGGTGAGTTCATAGCCCACTTTTTAACTGTTTTATGTGGGGAGATACATGCTTAAAACCGAACACAAGTCCTTTTATTTTGGTATTAATATACCGGCTGACCGTTATTATTGCTTAAGTAGCTATTGTCGAAAGTCCCTCGATCATGAACCTTAATCACTTTTCGAGTGAACGTAAATAACTGTGGATAGATCTATTAGGGATTGACAATCCCCGTTTGGTCGTTGGAGAAAACCACCAAATGCACATTATTTTGATGACATAGGTAACTGACAAAAACCTATCTTGGGGGCATATTATTATGTTGCGTCATATTTTTTTAAATATGATTGGCTGTTGAATCGTTGTGTGTCATGAGCTTAATGCAATAACGGATATGAACTGTTTTCAACTTGTTTGATTGCATACATTTGCAATAAATGACTATATCTTGTGTTCAACTGTTTAATTTTCAAACCTATGAATATCACTCAACTTTTGTTGACTTTTAGCATGTTTATCTCAGGAGTTAAGCATGAAGGATCTTGAAGGCACGGAGTGGGCATGTAAACCGGCACGGGCTTAAATAAATGTTTAGACACATTTCAAATAAACTTGTTGTTTAAATTATAAAACATCTTGATGTCTTGAATATTCAGTATTTTGAATAAAACTAAACTTTAATACGTCACTTGGTGTCGTTTTCTATGATTGTGATAAAGATCCTTGAAGTAATACCCCGAAAGTCTTCCGCTGTCATTATTAAGTGTTCCGCTGTTATTGACAACTTTTGGGGTGTTACATATTGGTATTCAGAGCCACGGTTATAGAGAACCAGATGTTTCGAACACTGGACTATAACCATGCTTTTTTAAAACGGACCATTTTTACAAAATATCACCTTATGCCCTCTGTGCCTACACGTTTCCAAACATCTGGTAGATATGTTACTTTTCATATGACTTCTTGCTATATTATCATGTTTATGATTATGCTAATAACTTATATTTACTAATCGGGATTATTACAGTACCATGTCTTCGTATTCCCACCCTATTGTCTTGTCATCAGATTCAGAGGCTGAGAATACTACACCTCTCACTACAGCCTTTGCTCCAACTCCTATGCCCATGTCACCTGCAACTGATAGGTACATGCAGAGTCAGCGGTTTTTGCCTGCATCTGACTCAAAGGCTTCTCCTTCGATACCACCTGGTCCAATTCGTCGAAGTAGACGAGTTCGACAACTCCAACCTTATGAACCAGCCCCTCTTGGAAAAGCTTTCCGTTATCCTCGGGGAAAGAAAATTTATAAATATATCGCTCGGAAAAAGGTACGTACTCCACCAGCAGTTCCGGTTGTACCAAAATTAGCTGTGCTACCACCGCCTACTATTTTCTACCGACAGACCACCACTGTTCTATTACCACCCACTGCTCCGCCACCAGCAACCCCAACCCCAGCTACTCATAGTGCTCCTATGCCATCCCACCGAAGGACCTATCATGTGCGTCCATCAGTACCAACTCCTTGTACCCAAAATGAAACAAGTAGAAACCAAAGGAACCATAATCGAGTGGATGCTCGTAAATGGTCTTTCTTATTACCAACCCTGCACCATTGGCGATCTCAAGAAGGTGCCCCGACTGCTAGAGAACTTGGGGAAAGTTCTTACCATGCTGCATCCCGAATAATCCCCGTCACTGGAGAGCCAATGCACCATACTATCCCACTATTAGCTGCTAGGTTGGTTAGGCATGAGAATCATATTGATGAGATTGTAAGTGCCATAGAGGAGATTTCCCTCGAGCGAGTCGAGAACATTGAAGAGGAGATCACAAACCTAGTGGTACACAAAGTAACCTTAGAACAGGATTTTCAGCTGAAAAGTACTGAGATTGAAAAGGCTATGGAAACTATTACTGAGTTCGGTCACAGGCTTGATGTGCAGAGTCGCAAGACACATGATATGAGAGAAATTTCCAGATTAACTCAGGAAATAATAGAACATCAGGCTCAGGAGCTAGCAACAGCCAGTGCCACTATCCATACCCTCAGTGCTACGCTTGAGAAGGTTCAGGCCAGAGAGAAATCCAGAGACGTAGAAATGCTTGGGATGATCAGGATTATCCAAGGGTTAGAGTGTAAATTAGGAGAACCATAGATTGGAGACTTATTAACCTAGCATATCAATGTCTTGTTAATAAGAATCTTGTTATTGATGTTTTGTAAACAATCAAACAAGTATTAATAAATGTTGTAATACATTGACATTGATTTATGAAATAAATGGATAAGCCTTATCTTTATATGCGCCGGGATATTTATATTGTCTCATGATATATTGGTTCATACAGGTCAAAACGTTCATATCCACATATACATATCGTGACGATGTTTGGATACATCTCGACTTAAATTCTTCATTGACTAAATTGTTATGACTATTCTTGGTTACATTATTACTTGAGGTAATCCTAGCGTAACTCAGTCCTTGTGAAATTCCTAAACACCATCGAAATAGCTAACGGAAATCTGATCGGCACCAATACCGTTATGAAAGATTGTACCTTAACTCTACTAGAAAAACCTTTTCCCATTAACCTTATGTATGTTCAACCTGGAAGTTTTGACGCTATCATTGGTATTGATTGGCTATCCACACATTATGCTAGGATTCGCTGTGACGAGAAAGCTATTCACATCCCACTCGAGGTTGAAACTCTCATTGCCCAAGGAGACAACAGTAAACCTCGTTATGAAAATATCTCATACCTTAGAACGATGAAACACGTGAACGAAGGATGTCAAGCATTCATGGTTCATGTTACAGAAGATAAGTCCACAGAAAAACGACTTGAAGATGTTCCTATCGTTAGAAATTTTCCAGAAGTATTTCTTGAAAATTTTCCCGGTCTTCCATCAACCCGTCAAGTAGAATTCCAGATCGAACTAGTGCCTGGAGCGGCACCAACGACTAAAGCACCTTATAGGTTAACGCCATCTGAACTGAAAGAATTGTCGGAACAATTGAGAGAATTGTCTGATAAAAGTTTTTAGCTTATCACTCTAGGAAGCCCCGGTATTATTCGTTAAGAAGAAGGATGGATCCTTCCGAATATGCATCGATTACCGAGAGTTGAACAAACTTACGATAAAGAATCAGTACCCCTTACCCAGAATCGACGACCTAATTGATCAATTTCAAGGATCGAGTGTGTACTCGAAAATTGATCTAAGGTCAGGATACCATCAACTAAGAGTTCGAGAAGAAGATATTCCCGAGGCAGCATTCAAAACATGTTATGGACACTATGAATTTCAAGCAATGCCATTTGGTCTAACAAACGCACCCGCAGTGTTTATGGACCTAATGAACCGAGTGTGCAAACCTTACTTATGTAAGTTTGTGATAGTATTCATCGACGACATTCTGATCTACTCACATGGCAAAGAAGAACATGCCGAACACTTGAAGATTATCTTGGAACTACTCAAGAAAGAAGAGTTGTACTCTAAGATCTCGAAATGCGACATTTGGATTCGCACCGTACAATTCCTAGGACATGTCATCAAAAGTCAAGGTATTCATGTAGACCCTGCAAAGATAAAGGCCGTTAAAGGTTGGGCATCTCCTACGAATCCCACGGAGATACACAAATTTTTAGGTCTTTGATTTGTGCGTTTTTCAAGCGGTGAAGCTTTTAACCACGGATCGTTGTCCCAACGAGGGTTGAATATGGATCTCGTCACTCAAGACCGTGAGCTATGTGTGATGAATTGGTTAAAAAGAAGGTTTTGGTTTTGTCTACACTACAATGACAAATTAAAGTAAAGGAAAGCGGTAAAACGACATGAAATAAGGAAACAAGTAAAGAAGCATGTAATAAAGCGACTAAAGAAAGCGGTAAATGAAAGCGATAAGTAATGAAAACGGTAAATGAAATTAAAAGACAATGTGTCTGCAAAGCAACGCGAATAAATTCATTAAGCTTGAGGTAAAAGTTTGCAACGACTTATTCTCCTTTCTCGAGATTAGTTGTTAATTAATCTTTTGAAGAGATATTAACTCAAGACGAGTGAATTAATCGTTCAAAGGTTTCGCCTTCGAATAATTAACTCACACGTCTAAGTAATCTTTCGATTACTTATCACAAACGTTTAACACTCTCACTAAACTCACAAACTCTAATCACTAAGCAAACACGTTTTAGAAACTACTCGAGACTCATATTAAAAACGTAAAGCGAAAAAGAAATTAAAGGCTTGTAAATCATTAAAAGTAATTAAAGTTTAAAACTAAAAAGACTTAAGACTATAAAAAGAAAACGACTCTAAAAAGATTTTAAAGAAAATTCGACAGCATAAAATTTAGATTTAAGTAAACAAAAGCCTCACTCGAAGAACGATGAGGTGAAATAAAAGTCTAACTCGACTTGAAATAAAAATGAAACAAGAAAAGAACTTGGACAAAAATCAATACTCGCTATGTAAAACAAGCCCCCAAACTCGCAATGATTTTTTTGGGTCCATACTCGCTATAGGTTCAAGCCTTACTCGCTAGCAAACTTAAACCATACTCGCTAAGCTAAGATGGAACATGAAACTCGCTAACCTATTGAACTCATACTCGCTAAGGACCTAGGTCACTCCATACTCGCTGAAATGAAACTCCCAAACTCGCTAACTAAAATTGATACTCGCTAGAACATGGTCCAAACTCGCTAAACCCTAAACTAAGAAATCCANCGGACGACTGAAGAAACATGAGGAAAACTACACGACTCATGATTTGGAACTAGGAGCGGTAGTATTCGCTCTTAAGATATGGAGACACTACCTAACCGTACCATGTTCATTGATCATAAGAGCCTCCAACATATTTTGGATCAAAAGAAATTGAACATGAGACAACGCCATTGGCTAGGACTACTTAGTGACTATAAATGTGAAATTCGCCATCATCTCGGAAAGGCCAATGTAGTAGCAGATACGTTAGGCCGAAAGAAACGAATGAAACCACTCAAGGTTAGATCATTAGGAATGACCATTCGTTCGCCCCTTCCATCACAACTCTTTTACCGCTCAAAGCGAAGCTTTTGAAGAAGAGAACCAACTTAAGGAAAAGATTTACGGAATGCCCGAAAACAAGAATAATATCTTGAAAAGATCCGATGGAATGCCTTGTTTTAAAGACAGAAGCTGGATTCCACTCTTTGGAGGTATTCATGATCTCATTATATATGAGTCTCACAAGTCAAAATACTCCATACACCCAGGTTCAAACAAAATGTACCAGGATCTAAAGAAACTTTATTTGTAGCCAAACATGAGAGCTGACATCACAGAGTATGTCAGTAAATGTTGACATGTTCAAGAGTAAAAATGAAATACCAAAAACCATCAGAATTACTCTTACAACCCGAACTTCCGATGTGGAAACGAGAACGTATTACTATGGACTTTATCATCAGATGCCTAGAACCTCAACTGGTTACGACACGATTCAGATTTATCATTGATCGTTTGATCCAAATCCCCTCGTTTTCTGCCTATTAAGGAAACCGATGAAATAAACACACTCGCTCAGTTGTACTTAAAAGAAATAGTCTCACGACATGGAGTGCCGATTTCCATTATATCAGATTGTGACGGTCGTTTCACATCTCATTTTTGGAAATCCTTGCAAAAAGCCTTAGGAACGAAACTGGATATGAGCACAACATATCACCCTCAAACCGATTGGCAAAGTGAGAGAACAATCCAAACCTTGGAAGACATGCTCCGAGCATGTGTCATTGACTTCGGAAAAGGTTAGGATAAACACTTGCCGTTAGTTGAATTCTCATATAACAACAGTTATCATGCCAGCATAAAGGCAACACCATTCGAAGCACTTTATGGTCGAAAGTGCAGATCGTCCGTTTGTTGGAGAAGTACAACTCACCGGACCAGACCTCGTACATGAAACCACGAAAAAGATTGTCCGAATCAAGCAATGTTTACAAGCTGTCAGAGACCGACAGAAAGGTTACGCCGACGTAAGGCGGAAACCAATGAAATTTCAAGTTAGAAATAGAGTCTTGGTTAAAGTATTCCCTTGGAAGAAATGATATGTTTCGGAAAACATAGAAAGTTAAACCCACGATATATCGGTCCATTCAAAATCCTGGAAAGGATAGGACCCGTTGCATATAAACTCGAAATACCGGAAGAACTTAGTCAAATTCATAGCACTTTTCATGTGCCAAACCTTAAGAAGTGCTTATTAGATAGGTCTCTTGTCATTCCGTTGAAAGAAATGCGACTCGATGAGAAACTTATTTTCATTGAGGAACCAGTAGAAATCATTGATAGGATCTCAACAACGCAACAGATGGATAAAGTTTAAGAAATCAACTATCCTACTTCCTTATGCACTTGGTTGTACCAAGTTTGTGTCGCCGCCTTTTCATAGCACCGGTCTACTTTATGTTCATTAAGGGACTCGCTGAGATGTTGTCTCGTCTACGGTACTATCTATCCTATATTATTCACTTCTTCTACTTTAACTATCATTTTTGGCATGGCCAAAATCCATTTCAACACCGAGAGTTATAACAACTAGACCGAACATCATACGAGCCGATTGGTCCAAGCATTGCATTATTACTCGTAAATTATACATAGCCTGATCACCTATGTCTAATTTAGGAAGAATCATACAATGAAGGGAACAGTAGTCTCTGGGATAAGAGCAAGTTACGCTTGAAATACGGATTTCTAAGAACGCGAGAGTCAGATTCGCACCAAGTACCCACATCTCTTTTCATAGACACCCTTGGCAACTATCTTAAACTGAAATTCCGGGACGTAAAGGGGTATGTACTGTAGCCTCTCGTAATTTTCCCGTGCGATTAGTAAATAATAATTATGAATAAATGGGTATTGTATTATAAAAATACCATTTTTGCGGGTAACAAATTTTTTTTGTTATACATGACATGTTACGTGAATCACTATGATATTTGTGATTGATTATTTGCCTAGGAACGATGCTTACACACGAACCTTGATAGTCTATATCGCGAATATATATTTTTAAACGTTTATATTTTATAAATATATGTTTCGTTTAATATCTGTACACTATTTATATATTTCCGGAGACTACGAAAATTCCCAAGATTGCTCACTAATATTATTAGACCGTAACCCGACTCACAAAACATGCTATGTGGGCCCCCGTGACCCATTGGGCCACGTTTAACCAAAACTGCTGCCAAATGGACCCTTAATAAAGCCCTTTTCTTTTCTTTTGTTGATTGGGCCGAGAACACAACCAGAGCAGCCCAACAAGCCCAACCCAACACCCCTTATTTCTTTTCTTTTCTTTTTGGTTTCCAGACGCGAGCAAGCTACAAAACGCCCAATTTTTCTCACGATTTCTCGAAATACCAAAAACCATCATAATTACTCGTACAACCCGAACTTCCGATGTGGAAACGAGAACGTATTACTATGGACTTTATCATCAGATGCCTAGAACCTCAACTGGTTACGACACGATTCAGATTTATCATTGATCGTTTGATCCAAATCCCCTCGTTTTCTGCCTATTAAGGAAACCGATGAAATAAACACACTCGCTCAGTTGTACTTAAAAGAAATAGTCTCACGGCATGGAGTGCCGATTTCCATTATATCAGATTGTGATGGTCGTTTCACATCTCATTTTTGGAAATCCTTGCAAAAAGCCTTAGGAACGAAACTGGATATGAGCACAACATATCACCCTCAAACCGATTGGCAAAGTGAGCGAACAATCCAAACCTTGGAAGACATGCTCCGAGCATGTGTCATTGACTTCGAAAAAGGTTAGGATAAACACTTGCCGTTAGTTGAATTCTCATATAACAACAGTTATCATGCCAGCATAAAGGCAACACCATTCGAAGCACTTTATGGTCGAAAGTGCAGATCGCCGGTTTGTTGGAGAAGTACAACTCACCGGACCAGACCTCGTACATGAAACCATGAAAAAGATTGTCCGAATCAAGCAATGTTTACAAGCTGTCAGAGACCGACAGAAAGGTTACGCCGACGTAAGGCGGAAACCAATGAAATTTCAAGTTAGAAATAGAGTCTTGGTTAAAGTATTCCCTTGGAAGAAATGATATGTTTCGGAAAACATAGAAAGTTAAACCCACGATATATCGGTCCATTCAAAATCCTGGAAAGGGTAGGATCCGTTGCATATAAACTCGAAATACCGGAAGAACTTAGTCAAATTCATAGCACTTTTCATGTGCCAAACCTTAAGAAGTGCTTATTAGATAGGTCTCTTGTCATTCCGTTGAAAGAAATACGACTCGATGAGAAACTTATTTTCATCGAAGAACCAGTAGAAATCATTGATAGGATCTCAACAACGCAACAGATGGATAAAGTTTAAGAAATCAACTATCCTACTTCCTTATGCACTTGGTTGTACCAAGTTTGTGTCGCCGCCTTTTCATAGCACCGGTCTACCTTATGTTCATTAAGTGACTCGCTGAGATGTTGTCTTGTCTACGGTACTATCTATCCTATATTATTCACTTCTTCTACTTTAACTATCATTTTTGGCATGGCCAAAATCCATTTCAACACCGAGAGTTATAACAACTAGACCGAACATCATACGAGCCGATTGGTCCAAGCATTGCATTATTACTCATAAATTATACATAGCCTGATCACCTATGTCTAATTTAGGAAGAATCATACAATGAAGGGAACAGTAGTCTCTGGGATAAGAGCAAGTTACGCTTGAAATACGGATTTCTAAGAACGCGAGAGTCAGATTCGCACCAAGTACCCACATCTCTTTTCATAGACACCCTTGGCAACTATCTTAAAATGAAATTCCGAGACGTAATTCAATGTAAGGGGTATGTACTGTAGCCTCTCGTAATTTCCCCGTACGATTAGTAAATAATAATTATGAATAAATGGGTATTGTATTATAAAAATACCATTTTTGCTGGTAACAAATTTTTTTTGTTATACATGACATGTTACGTGAATCATTATGATATTTGTGATTGATTATTTGCCTAGGAACGATGCTTACACACGAACCTTGATAGTCTATATCGCGAATATATATTTTTAAACGTTTATATTTTATAAATATATGTTTCGTTTAATATCTGTACACTATTTATATATTTCCGGAGCGTACGAAAATTCCCAAGATTGCTCACTAATATTATTGGACCGTAACCCGACTCACAAAACATGCTATGTGGGCCCCCGTGACCCATTGGGCCACGTTTAACCAAAACTGCTGCCAAATGGACCCTTAATAAAGCCCTTTTCTTTTCTTTTGTTGATTGGGCCGAGAACACAACCAGAGCAGCCCAACAAGCCCAACCCAACACCCCTTATTTCTTTTCTTTTCTTTTTGGTTTCCAGACGCGAGCAAGCTACAAAACGCCCCATTTTTCTCACGATTTCGACACACAACAGGTACATATTTTTGCACCATCTAATTTACCACCTAGCAAAGAATTAAGAATGATAAAATTCGTTACATAACTCGCACGTTTACTGCCTTAAAACTGTCCCAAGTAAACCATGAAAACTGTTTTGAGAAATATTACAAAAACGTGTCACTAAGCTTCTAAACCACCTCCCATGCTCCCCAATCACCACAAAACGAATTCTAAACATCACATAAGTTGTCAGAAATGTCAGGAATGTCAGAAGATAACTCTTACACCCTCTTTGTGTTCATACGACTTGGTTAGCCTCGAATGGTTGGTTTTGGAGGCAACATGCATTCATCTCAATCCTACCCTAAATCTCTTGTGACCTTTAGACTCATATATTGCCTATATAATCACCCTTGGAGCTCAGTTGTAAACACACACGAAAACACAACAAAATTACAAATTTTATTCGAATTATATAAGTAAAATTCGGACAGAAAGTTTGCAAGTATTTCGAAGGCTTAGGAACAAGTACAAGAATCGTCCTTGCTCATCCTACATCCTTACTTGGTCACAAGTCGAACCACTATCCTCTTTTGCACTCATTCGAAACTATTATCTAGTTACACCACACTTTTGTGGCAAAGTAAGTCTACTTGACACTTGTTACTAATTTTCATGTTACCATTTTTTTAAGTTTTGCACGTTTAGTTTGATCTAATATCTCGTAAAATAAATACGTAATATATACTTTTTATTCGACTTCTTAAATGTTTACTAAGCTAACAAACAAGTGACACAAAGTTTCGAAACTAATTATAACATCTATTTAATTAATTGGACACGTTTAGAAGTGGTCATGGACACTTTGGTTATATTTTCAACACTTAGTTAAATTTTGATAAACTTTATATTTTTACAAAACTGATTAATGAGCATTTACTTTGGCTATTTATCTCGTAATTATTATTAACAAACTATAAATATTTTTCTATTTACGAGATGTCTATTATACTACCATCAAGGACCAACAAAGATTCGACCATAATATCAACATTTAAAACAAGATTTGACCATGTTTAGAATCACCTAGACCCATTCGAAATCTATCCCAACACTTGGAATATTTTTCTAAGTCTTAAACTGTTTCAGAAATTGATTTGGGTCGTATACTTTGGCCTCGTAAATACAAAATTCGACACATAACACCACGATTTTAAAACACAAACTCATTGACAACACAGCTAGCAACTAGGACTCATATTTAGTTCGATCTAATAAGCTCGTATAAGCTGTTTTCAAAAGCCAAAGTGTTTGTACGAAAACAGTTTTTATAAAACCTTTAAAAATTAATGTTTGGGCTTATTAGTCCATTAAGCTGTTTTTAAGCTTATTCGAATAGCTGATCGTATAAACGCAATGGTAATGTTTTTAGGACCCTAAAATAAGCCTAAAACCAGGCCCAAATGTTTCGTAAGCCCAATGGATCGTTATTTGTTATTGGGCCATAGTTATAGCTCGTTAAGGCCCAATAAGAGAAAATAAAGACTTTTAAGTTAATAAGCTGTTGAAATAAGTTGTTTAAGATGTTTTAAGCTTATATATAAAATAAAAATGTTAAACTTTTAATTTGGTGAGATTTGGACTAAGTTTGTAAAATTTCTTGGCCGAGGGACTAAAACTGCCAAATTTGCAAACTTTGGGTAGAAACTGTCAAATCTGGATTTTTGAGTTAGAAACTGTTAATAATAAAACATGGAGTTAATAAATGTAAATATTGATACTTTTGGACCTAAAATGAAATAATATTTAACTTTGGACTAACGGTGTAAAGTTTGACCGTTAGGGTTAAAAATGTAATTCTGGTGAAACATAAAGGATTTTTCTATAATATTATTTTTATAAAAATAATATTAATGTTTATATATAAAGGTAAGTGTATTTAATGTGAAAACTTTTATAAATTTAAACTTATATATATATGTTATATAAGTTACGTACTATAATTAACTTTTAACGGTATATAACTATACGGAATTCGTTTTCTTTTAAAAGTGACAAATACGACTCATCGTCTATAAACTATGACTTGACATAAAGTTTCCATCGATCATCGATCATTGTACTTACAAGTTATATGTATATATAACTTTGTTTTTGAACTTTAGGCATTTAAACAAACACGAGTTTTGTTCGTAACCAAATGACTAGTATTCGCGATAAAACCGGACTTAGACTATCAACTGAAAACTTGCATTATCTTTTAGGTTGTGTGTGAAGCCGTTGCCTAGCATCGTTGAATTTACGATACCACTACATCTACTGTACTACTAAGGTGAGTTCATAGCCCACTTTTTAACTATTTTATGTGGGGAGATACATGCTTAAAACCGAACACAAGTCCTTTTATTTTGGTATTGATATACCGGCTGACCGTTATTATTGCTTAAGTAGCTATTGTCGAAAGTCCCTCGATCATGAACCTTAATCACTTGCCGAGTGAACGTAAATAACTGTGGATAGATCTATTAGGGATTGACAATCCCTGTTTGGTCGTTGGAGAAAACCACCAAATGCACATTATTTTGATGACATAGGTAACTGACAAAAACCTATCTTGGGGGCATATTATTATGTTGCGTCATATTTTTTTAAATATGATTGGCTGTTGAATCGTTGTGTGTCATGAGCTTAATGCAATAACGGATATGAACTGTTTTAAACTTGTTTGATTGCATACATTTGCAATAAATGACTATCTTGTGTTCAACTGTTTAATTTTCAAACCTATGAATATCACTCAACTTTTGTTGACTTTTAGCATGTTTATCTCAGGAGTTAAGCATGAAGGATCTTGAAGGCACGGAGTGGGCATGTAAACCGGCACGGGCTTAAAGAAATGTTTAGACACATTTCAAATAAACTTGTTGTTTAAATTATAAAACATCTTGATGTCTTGAATATTCAGTATTTTGAATAAAACTAAACTTTAATACGTCACTTGGTGTCGTTTTCTATGATTGTGATAAAGATCCTTGAAGTAATACCCCGAAAGTCTTCCGCTGTCATTATTAAGTCTTCCGCTGTTATTGACAACTTTTGGGGTGTTACATATTCTCACAATTTTAAGTCATAGTGTGGAACGTTTTAGAGAGAAACCCTAATACGAATTTTAGCAGCTTTTTCAAGGTTTTTTTACCTTGAGATCTTCCATGTTACATTGAAGATAAGTTATCAAATAATCATTCAATATGTCTATGTCTTGTTTGATTCTGTCTTGTTCTTGTCTTTTGTTTAACATGCTAGGTTTTCTTTGTGTTTGCTTAGATCTAATGAAACCTAACTACTGATTATTGATTGAATGGTGTGTTATTGATTATAGTGGATGAATGTTTATCGATGTTAGGCTTAAGAAAACTGGCTAACCTCCTATACGGTAACATGCTTGAACGTCTTAAGAAACATGAACCAAGGTGTACTAAGGTTATTTGATTGTATTTAATGCATGAGCGAATTCTAGTGATCCCATGTTAGGAGCTTCTTACCCGGCTCGACATAGGAGTGAAGTATGAGCTTATAGAGTTGGGGAAGTCCGTACATACCCCCACAACCGTTATTAAGGAATACAATCCGTCATCCACACAATTAATACACACTAATCAATCGGTAAAAGATAGTTAGGGAGTAAGGAAATCTAAGTAAACACATTTCTCTCCGTATAAGTTCACAATCACTCTAGTTTTAGATATTTTATTTTATTTGCAATTGTAGTTATTTGGGTTAGTTGACTAGCAACTAATTCCGCCTACTCCTTCCAAAACCGAGATAAAAATATAAAAAATACAAAAAAGAATCTTCCCTCACCCTTAGACCTATTAGAGTAAGTTTTCAATCCTAACGACACTATTCCCCTAGCGAACGATCAATCCCCCGGTACTTGCCACTACACTATACTACATCGGTCAAGTACACTGCCTGGTGGGGATTGCAAGCTTCTCAAGATCCCTTGAGAAGTAAAACCTTTTTGCGAGGGTGCAATCTAACACATCAAAGTTTTTGGCGCCGCTGCCGGGGAATAGTTATTGTTTAGGTTGAAAATTTTATTTTTACATAGGTCTACTCATTAGAATCCTTTCTAGTGAGATTTTTATTTTTATTTTTCTAGGTTTTCTTTGTGTTTATGTTCGTAACCATTACCATCCGACATCATGAAAGGTGGTAACATCCTTGATCCCAACAACGCACCTCAACCAAACAACCCACCACAACCAAACCTACCTCCTAGAGCCCGTACTTTTGGAGAATACTCCCGTCCTAGCCATCAAGGCTATCGAAACACCATTGAGCTCACTCAAGGAGCCANTTATTTTTCTAGGTTTTCTTTGTGTTTATGTTCGTAACCATTACCATCCGACATCATGAAAGGTGGTAACATCCTTGATCCCAACAACGCACCTCAACCAAACAACCCACCACAACCAAACCTACCTCCTAGAGCCCGTACTTTTGGAGATTACTCCCGTCCTAGCCATCAAGGCTATCGAAACACCATTGAGCTCACTCAAGGAGCCAATGTGTCTCCTTTGCGATCCGACACCATCCAGTTGGTGCAAAGTGGATGCGCTTTCCATGGACTTCGTTCCAAAGATCCAAATCAACACCTCAAGGACTTCCTTAAGATCGTAGATTCCATAGACCTTGATGTTGACACTCGAGAGACTACCCGATTACGTCTCTTTCAATTCTCTCTGCGAGACCATGCTAGTCAATGACTAGAGCGTCTACCCGCAGGATCCATCACCTCTTGGGATGATCTCACAACTCATTTCCTTGCTCAGTTTTTCCCACAGGGAAGGACTACCAAGCTAAGGAAGGATATCTTGATGTTTGAACAACGTCAAGGCGAAACCCTCTACTGGGCATGGATTCGATTCAAGGACCTACTTCAAAGAATCCCCCATCATGGCAATCTGGCTTCAAATCCAAATCTTCTATGACCATGTTGATTTCCACACCAAGCGTTCCATCGATCGAGCCGCCAGGGGCAGATTGCGTGATAGGAACGCCGAGGAGTCATGGGAGATCATTGATGATCTTGCATCCGACGATGATGAATTATGGCAAATTTCCCATGATATAGACTCGGCGGTGAACACCCATTCATCACCAGAAAAAGCCCATCAAGTCACCGATGAAGGTATTAGTGAACTTGAGAGAAGGGTTGAATATCTTATGTAGAAACAAAAAAGTCCCTNTCGATCGAGCCGCCAGGGGCAGATTGCGTGATAGGAACGCCGAGGAGTCATGGGAGATCATTGATGATCTTGCATCCGACGATGATGAATTATGGCAAATTTCCCATGATATAGACTCGGCGGTGAACACCCATTCATCACCAGAAAAAGCCCATCAAGTCACCGATGAAGGTATTAGTGAACTTGAGAGAAGGGTTGAATATCTTATGTAGAAACAAAAAAGTCCCTTAAGTCCATGAAGAGCAACTGTTAACTCGATCTCATGCATTAAGCCAATACCATTGTCCGAATCACCCCTTTGGGAAAAGACTAAACCCTTCTATACGCATGCTCAACCCGATACCTCAGGAACTTAGTCCAACATTCGAAGCTCGAATGAGAGAATATATGTCAACACACTCCGAACGGTTGGCAAAATTTGAGGAAGCCGTCTACAAACAGAAGGAGGAGATGGAAGAGAAGATGATGGACTTACCGAAAGAATACACAAAGACAAAAGCTCCTGAAAAGGTGTTAGTGTGAGAAGATATTGAAGTTCCCAACACTAAATTGTTAATGCCATCTACATTGTCCAAGAGGGCGAAAATGAAGAAAGAGGGAAGTTGATAACTATGGAAGTTAATAAAATTGACCTCGTCCCACTCGATGATGAAAACACTAATGCCTGCAAATGCGGTTCAGAAAACGAAAAGGAGGCACCCTCTAATGAGCGCCAAATGGTGGAACCGTCAAAATCGCAACAAGTGAAGCATTACCTGAAGCACGAAATAAACAAAGAGACCATAAACGATTGGGTGAGAAAATATCAACGTACTCATCTACCCAATAAGGGGTCAAAGAAGACGAAACTGGATGATGAATCTGACACATTACTCGGAGGACAATTGTATGAGAGCCTCATGAGACATAAATTAGTCACAAAGCAAGAATTCTACGGGGTCTTCGAAATACCATGCAGCATTGGAAAACTCAAGTATCTGGATGCGGTAGCTGACCAAGGTTCCGATGTAAACTTGATGCCGTTATCCGTTTATGTTCAGCTAACCAATGAACTGCCATCCATCACCCGTACTAAACATTCCTTTGCAAAACATTCTTATGAGTACCCGTTAGGAATTGCAGAAGATGTGTTGGTTAACGTTGCTGGATTCATGTATCCGGTCAACTTCATGATCATTGAAAGAGATGATACGAATATGCCAATAATTCTTGGGGCACCATTTCTCGCTACTACTAGGGCACAAATCGATTACGAAAGTAATACTATCCAAATTAAAAAGGGGAAGAAAACAATAAGCTTCCCAACGATCCTACGATATATAAGAGAAGTTACTCTATGAAAGAAGATGGAAGCGGACCCCAGTATACTCCGTGGTAATGTTCGAGAGAAGATCCTTGCATGGGAGGCAAGGATTAAGAATTACAAGTAGAATGAGAAGGAGAAGGTAAGGATGAAAAGGAGAATTTTGTGGGGGTTGATGAGCAGGCCAATAACCCCATAAAGTTTGCAAAAGGGGACTTGGTGCTCCTAAGACATTCAGAAACAAAAGCACCTTCTGAAGAACCAAGTCCCTGGTGGTACGGACCATTCACAATTAAAAGCCTACATCAAGATTGGGTAGTAAGCTTGATCAGCAAAGGAGGAGGTGAAGTGACTGTGAGTGTCGAACGATTGAGATATCATCATCCTGATAACAAGGATTATATCTATCAGGGATACATCATAATGCGAGATGAAGTCAGGTAATGTACGGTGACTTTGAGTCTAGCTACAAGACTCGTTAATAAAGAAAAGCGCTTCTTGGGAGGCAACCCAAGCTTTGTGTGTTTATTTATTTGTTTGTTTGATTTTATTTGCTTCCGTGTGAATGTTTTATTTTTATTGTTATTGATTCATGTTTCAAAATTGTGAAAATGCTTTATTTTGTTTTTAACGTCGTCTTAACTACATATAAAGGTATTTTGCAAAAGATAAGTGTAAGGGAAATCCAAATCGGTTTATAAGAACAAATAAACATGAATCATAGCAATATTAAATTGACATACATATTAGTAATTGTTTGAGTCAAATGTTTGTATCAAGTCATAATGATAATTTGCAGGATTTCTAGGAATTAAGAATTGAGTTTTTCCAAAAATTTTCCAGAAACTTAACATGAAAATCTGTCAGATCACCTCTGACGGCGTCAGGCAATGTTTTCTGGAGTTTTTGAAAGTTTTGTTTTTCTTCCGGAATCATAAAATGCTTTATAAAATCTCTAACTTATAAACTTCAGGAATCTTCAAAATATTCATTCCACAAGCATTATATCCTTATACAGATTTATCCCGCCGATGTTATGCAGGTTTTTGTGTTTGTTTTCTCAAGTTTAACAGGTTATTTTGGATAAGAAGATGATTTATATTTCGGAAGGGAAGCTTTGAGCGTTCATTTTCTTGGAAGAAGATCTAACCATGTTACCACTTTATCCACCAAGCAAATCAGGGGAGTATTTGATTACATTCTTTAACTTATTTACTTTTACATCCTGTTATTTGAACATTGGGGACAATGTTCATCTTAAGTGTAAGGGGGTAAATTACGATACCTTAGAGAATGCAATTACGCTTGATTTTGTTTGTTTAATGGTAGATGTGTAATAAAACTGAGAGAAATACCTGTTAGGGTAATTTTTGTGCCAAATTTAATATTTTTTACAACATTTAGGAGTGAAACTTTGGTCTTAATGAGCGTCTCATGGATAGGAGTTATATGACTAGCACAAAACCGTACCACTAAAAAATTTTTCCACCCCAAAAATGTGAGGTTCGCCCCTAGAATTTGTAGGTAAAGCATTTATGCTATGATGTGGTGTACCGGTAGCACTTAGATTCTAGAACTTGCGTTAGGACCATCCCAAATCCACAAGTGAGACTACATTCGTGTAGTTAGATTTACTACATGATAAGAGGCATTAGGATTAACCCATTGTTTTACACCTGTGTTTTTGTCATAATTACATTGACTTCATTGGTCAAGTAATTCTCCCACACCTTTGCGTTGTACCCATCTTTGGTACACGATACCCCTAGTACACCCTCCAGAGTCTATCCTTTTCGTTTCTAACTTTAGGTGATTGGAAAGACCGAAAGGAAGTAATTCTGAATAGCGCATTCCGGTTACTTAAAGGAAGAATTTGTTACACCCCACTTAAATGTACACCCAAATCGCCTTAGCCTACCTTGTATGCACTCACCTTTAGTGCATTATTGTGACAACATTTGTTTAAGCCCTTAGTTAATTATCTAATTGATTACATGGTTGCTAAGTCGAGTCATATCCTTGTACATATTGTTTTGAGACGATTGGGACTCATGGGTAAGGTACTAAAGTAATGGAGTAATGGGGAAGAACAACATTATTACCCCCATATGTGCTAAATATTTTAAAAAAGTACTCCAAGTGTTTCGATTATCTTAATTCGAGTAATTAGATTAGTTATTTGTAAAGTATGTAAAAGTTCAAGTGTAAGGGGAGAACCGAGGCCCCTATGATGTATTAATTTGGATGGTAGGGCAAGAGTGTATGAAAAAAAACAAAAACAAAAAAAGAAAAAAAATCGAAAAAATAAAGAAAAATACAAAAAAAAAACGAGAAGAAGAAAAGTAGAAAAGACATACGGACTACCATCCCGTTTCTTTTTATGTTTATTTTATATTTTTATTAGTTTTTGATTAGCGTAAGTCGAGTCTAGTCTTGGCTTAGCAACGCTATATTGTACATGTGATTAATCAAGATTTTTAACTCGCCACCAGTAAAATATCCTTTATCCAACAAATCCGTGTTTATCATATCCCTACACCTCACTACAACCCTTTTTGTAAAGCCCTCTTTGATAGTTTATCTTAGGTGCTTACGCCTAATGGAGAAGGTTTTCGATCCTTTCCCAAGCCTATGGTAATCTATTTGCTATGACAGGTAGTGAGAGATATTATTAATTTTCATTTATGAGATATAATTCTATGACACCTGAGAGATGTGAGTATCTAAACACTACTTGTGAGGTGCTAGTGTGTAATCTCCATGCTTATTATGATTAAAGTGGAACGATTATTTGTTGTGATTACTTTTATATTAGTGTTAAATGACCCCTAACTTGTATTTTGATTAGAATAAAAGCGCATTTGCTTGAGGACAAGCAAATCTCAAGTGTAAGGGTATTTGATGACGCGAAAAGTGTACCGCTTTTCGGGGGTCATTTAAGCCCGAATTCGTAATTATTTGATCAATTATTGCCCTAAATCGTTCCTTTTGTCATTTTAGGTACTTTGGAGAGAAATTCTAGAAAAAGGAAGCATTTTGGGCGTTTTTGGAGCATAAAAGTGAAGAATTCGACAAAGTGATAAAGTCTGCTGGAAATGTACCCATGACAGCGTCAAGTTTGGATGTGACGCCGTCAAGCCTTGATAAGCCAGAACGGATTTTGGGAGACTAAAGGGGGACGACGTCAAGAAAGCCATCAAGAAACCCTAAGCACGGCGAGGTGACGGCGTCACAGCTTCAACGTGACGCCGTCAGATCTGTTTTTCTATATATATTCTCACATTTTTAGTCATAGTGTGGAACTTTTTAGAGAGAAACCCTAATACGAATTTTAGCAGCTTTTTCAAGGTTTTTGTACCTTGAGATCTTCCATATTACATTGAAGATAAGTTATCAATTAATCATTTAATATGTCTATGCGTTGTTTGATTCTATCTTGTTCTTGTCTTTTGTTTAACATGCAAGGTTTTTTTACCTTGAGATCTTCCATATTACATTGAAGATAAGTTATCAATTAATCATTTAATATGTCTATGTGTTGTTTGATTCTATCTTGTTCTTGTCTTTTGTTTAACATGCTAGGCTAGGTTTTCATTGTGTTTGCTTAGATATAATGAAACCTAACTATTGATTATTGATTGAATGGTGTGTTATTGATTGTATTGGATGAATGTTTATCGATGTTAGGCTTAAGAAAACTGGCTAACCTCATATACGGTAACTTGCTTGAACGTCTTAAGAAACATGAACCAAGGTGTACTAAGGTTATTTGATTTTATTTAATGCATGAGCGAATTCTAGTGATCCCATGTTAGGAGCTTCTTAGCCGGCGCAACATAGGAGTGAAGTAGGAGCTTATAGAGTTGGGGAAGTCTACACACCCCCACGACCGTTATTAAGGAATACAATCGATCATCCACACAAATAATACACACTAATCAATCGGTAAAAGATAGTTAGGGAGTAAGGAAATCTAAGTAAACACATTTCTCTCCATATAAGTTCACAACCAATCTAGTTTTAGATATTTTATTTTATTTGCAATTGTAGTTATTTGGGTTAGTTGACTAGCAACTAATTCCGCCCACTCCTTCCAAAACCGAGATTATACTTGCTTTCGTAAAAATATAAAAAATACAAAAAAGAATCTTCCCTCACCCTTAGACCTATTAGAGTAGTTTTCCAATCCTAACAACACTATTCCCCTAGAGAACGATCAATCCACCGGTACTTGCCACTACACTATACTACATCGGTCAGGTACACTGCCTGGTGGGGATTGCAAGCTTCTCAAGATCCCTTGAGAAGTAAAACCTTTTTTGCGAGGGTGCTATCTCACGCATCAATAGGAGTCTTAGGTCTCGGTTGAGTAGTTTTAGTTCTAAAATCATTTCTACTAAGTCCTACTACAACTTTAATAGCTGGTTTTAGTTTTGTTTCATTTTTACTAGTTTTGAACTTATTTGTGACTTTAACGAATTTATTACGATCCAGCATAGAAACTAGTTGTTCTGCTGCAGACCCCGCGGAATCTTTGGGTTCAACGGGCGGAACCCTGTTTTGGGTTCCGTCTGGTCCGTGGGTTCTTGTAGCAGATTTGTTAGTTTCTTGTGCTTTATTGTCTTGTTTCGTTTGACTCTTCGAAGTTTCTAATTTCATGAAACCTAGTCCTGTTTTATAAAATTGTGACTTTTGAAGTTTCATTATTTCATCCGCACAAGAGATGCATTTATCGAACCTTTTAAACTTTGTGGTTTGTTTTATTAGATCATCTTGAGTAATTCTAAGTTTCTCAATTTCGAGTTTAAGCTCTTCACATGATTTACACAATTTGTCAATATCTTTACTCTTTTCTAACCTCCTAGCTTTTTCTTTTAATTCATAAACTTCATTTTCTTAAAACTCCTTTTTAGTTTTCAAAAATTTATTTTTGTTTATGATTTTTAAGCTTAGTTTACAAAGTTTGTTATATTCCTTTTGTAAGGTGTCATCATAAATAGAAGAACAAGATGAGTTGGAGTGTACCTCATTTGAGTCATGAGCCATGAGAGCAATTTCGTCATTCTTTGGCTCCTCGTCATCTTCTTCATAATCACTCCAAGTATCACTTACAAAAGCTTGTTGAGATTTACTTTTGGGTTGTTTTGGACATTCTCCTATGAGATGACTTGTGTCTCCGCACCTAAAGCATTTCCTTTCAACCTTTTCTTTCTTGTTATCATGATCTTTTCGGAAGGTTTTCTTGTCGTCTTTAGGTTGCCTTACAAACTTCCCTCGTCTACGAAAGAACTTCTTGAAATCTCTAACGACCATGGCGTATTATCCATCGTCACTATCCGAACTAGATTCTTCATCATCACTTGATTGAACTCTAGCATTCAAGGCAATGGACTTGACCTTTTCTTTCTTGCCTTTGACTATTTCCGAATCTTTTTCCATAACCATTTCATGAACTTTGAGGTTACCAATTAGCTCGTCAAGTGACATGCTTGAAAGATCCTTGGATTCTTCAATTGCCGTCACTTTTGCTCTCCATTTCGGATGGAGTGCTCTAAGAAATTTCCTGACAAAATTCTTGCTACAAAAAGATTCGTCAAGTGCTTTAAGTGAAGTAATAATAGTGTTAAACCTAGCAAATGCGCAATCAATAATCTCATATTCGGGAATTGAAAATTGTTCATATTGTTGAATAAGAAGATCAATTTTGTTATCCTTAACTTGTGAGTTTCCTTGATGAGTTACTATTAAAGATTGCCAAATTTCTTTAGCGGTTTTACACATAAATACTTTTTCATATTCTTTCTTAGGTAAAGCATTGTAAAGCATCATTTTAGCTTCATTATTTTTAGCAATCAATTTATTTTGATCTTCATTATGTTTAGTAATTGAGCTATCCTCATCTTTACTATTTGAAGTATCTTTAAAAGTGGCTAAATTATCACCATCAATGATTATATACCATAGATCAATATCTTTAGATTTCACGTAAGTTTCAAATCGGTTTTTCCAATATATAAAACCGTTTGCTTCAAAAGGTTGTGGTCTTTGCATAGATTGCCCTTCTTTGTATTCAAAATCCATGGATAGTTTCAAGTTTTAAAACACAATATATTTTAAAAGCTTGAGTAACGTAGCTTTTGATGCCAATTGTGGAAAACTAGAAGGGGGGTTGAATAGTTTACCGGTTTTTAGCTTAATTATCTTTTGATACTTTCCATGTAAACAAAGATCTAAACTAAAGACAATATGTAATATGCAAAGATAAAGAAAGAAACGATCAAACCACAATACAAGTGTTTATCGTGGTTTGGCTACAAGGACTCTTTTTCCTTGTCCTACTCCACACCCCGAGTATCCAACTCGAGTTTCTTTCACTAGTCAACAAGCTCCTTTCACCGGCGGAGAAAACCTTACACGTCGCTTACACAAGATTACCGACACAAAGCTAGATGTCGAGCTCTTTTACAAGGGTACAACCACTCCCGTCAAACTATGTATTTTAAGGCCTAAAATACTAACCGATCACAACTGAATATACACAATCAAATGAAGTATAAACTACACGAAGTCTATACAATGCTAAGCTAACAAGTCTTGCAACGTTGTGTTGAATATTTGTAACTTTGCTATGAACTTGTGAACTTCTTTGGTACAAGAGAGCTTCGCACTAATGAAAATGTTAATGGGTTAGATGAATGATGTATGTATAAAATGTAATGAGAAGTGATGGGTGAATTCTTGCAAGTGGCTTGGTATTTATAGCCAAACCAACCAGCAGCCTGGCGGATACGGCGGAACAAAAGAATGGGTTCCGCCCATATAACCCGAAGGTTCCGCCAAGTCTGACAGGTAAACTTGCAAGAAATCTTTCCATATCAAGCAATGTCACATCAAGTTACTTCTAGTTAAACACACAAGGTAGATTGAGTAAAAGACCTTCTAAAATGTGTAAGAGGCCTTATGGAAAGTCAAAAATTCAAGCTTTCCATAAATGCACATGATGTGCTGTTTACATTTTTCTATTTTAAGGAATATGAAAAATGTTGTGTTTTATATGAAATGTAAATGCAGCAAAAGTCTATACGAAATAAAGTAGTTACGCAAGACTTAAACCATAATCATGTTTTACTAAAAACTAAAGTTTACACTTTGTCGTTAACAAAACTTAGCAAAGATCGTAAAATATAAATAACGTTTTTAGACGATATTTGTATTAACACTTAAGATTATTACTTAAGAAACCTAAATAAGATAACTAGAGCTTGACATACATCCACACCAATAATACACACCAAGATACGTGGTCTAGTCTCCAAGTCACTTGTACATCAATAAGATTTCCTTAAGCCCAGGTGAGTTTCATAGCCTTACACCTTTTTAAAATCCGTGAGTTCACAGCCTCACTCTTTTCTAAATGTTTTACAAACCCTGTGAGGGGGATACATGCTACATGTTTTTCTTAAACCGAATAGAAGTCTTCTTCTTTGGTTGTTGCATGAGTGATACTATCTGCCACCATTATATAACTAAAATTCATGAGCTATAATCGCTTGTGATATTTTACACAAGTGACGCGAGTATAGTTGATAGATCTATTAGAGTTTGACACCTCCCGTTGGTTTACCTCAGCCAGGTAACCAATAAGTACTATACTTGAAACCTCTAAGGATTAACTTTGGCAATTTATCCTTCTAGTCCCCTCATGGTTTGGTCTGCAGACCCCATGACCCGGACTGTTAACGTGCAGTTTCATGAGCTTAGTGCAACAAACACTACTCATTTGATAATTGTACATGCATTGCAATTATCACAAAACTCTACATTTTCCCCGATGGGTGTAACAACTGAACCCAGGGAACTTGTATTCGCCCAATTACCTAAACCTATGAATCTCACTCAACCCTAGTGTTGACTTTTTAAGCATGTATCCTAGGTAACGGAGCTCTGTGGAAATTATAGCATGGAGTGACACGAGACTTGAGGGACTTTCCACTTGGTTATCATTCAAGCTTCATAACCTTTTATAAAACTCTGATAATTTTAATGAATGATAACTAATTTTTATAAAAACGTCTGTTTTCGAGTCATTTTCTATTACTGTATCTGTGATCCATGAAGTAATACTCAGATCCAAATTCCATTGCGATCTATGAAAATGGGGGTGTTACAAATATCCGAGAAAGTCCTTCGTGCCACTACACTCCCCAATGCCTTTTTCCAAGAGCCATATGTGTATTAGGTCTGCATAATAGGTATTTCTTGACTTATATTTTAGCTTATATTATTTTATCGGGTTATTAGATAGTCATGCTCCCCGTTACTCTACCTTTACCTCATCCGGATTCATACGGAGAATGAACCTAGACAACCCTAAACCTTAGCACCCACACCTTACTTAGTAAACCCTCCCACCTCATCTTTGAAATTTGAAGTCGGAGAAAATTCCACTAGGACAACTTTAGAAAATCGGGAAGATCAGGTAGAGGATATTTTAAATAACTTAGATGAATTTTTCCTTGACCTTATTGAGAAGATAGAAGAAGGCCATGATAATAACATAGGAACCCGACCGGATTATAGTAGTTTAAGAAACACCCTACAACAAGCCCGTTTTAAGGTTGCTAAATTATAGAAAAACCAAATGAGATACCACCATAAGTTAGCATTTGCCCGTTTTAGTATTTGTACTTTAGAAAAGATGATTGATGATGATGAGGAATGTCATCAATCAAATCTACGAAACATCACAAACTCAAACCCTTAGATTTAAGAAAACCTTGGACGAAATCCCTAAGTAGTATGCCTTTTATAACTTTAAGAGTTTTGCCTTAGAATAATTAATATCGTAATACTTATAGGATAAGTAAAATAGGAAATCAATAACATAAGTTTTGCCTTAGACACCTCTTACTCTCACTTCCTAGTGCCCCTCAATTTAGGATAACATAGCTAACCTAGGATTAGGTATGCCTCTTCTTGATTACCCTAGGTCATCCCGAACCTTATAGCTAACCTAGGATTAGGTATGCCTCTTATAGTAACCCCTAGGAATTTAGGATGAATTGTCCCGATGCCTTAGATTCATAGATTCTCAAAACTCTTAAACTTTAACTCGTTTGGGTTTCGATTTCAAACCCAAGACTTTACAAAGAGCCGTCTCGTAAGGATACTTGTTCTTGAACTTTAGGCATTTTAGGAAGCCTAAAGTGTCATCCTATAGAGTTCGTTCACTATTCACATTTTCTATTGATTTCCCTTGTTTTTCCCTGCTTAGGCAATGTGCCTAAAATCCTTATCCTTTTAAATTTAACAACACGACATTTGGCATAAATAGCAACGCTTGTTAAAACAAGTTATTTATGACCTTATGCAGTTTTAACTTCCTCTCTCGTTATTCCATGACATTATATGTCATGTATAACAACTTCCCTCATACTTCACCTCTTTTCACTTCCTAACAACCAAATCCCTTAAAACACTTCCTTTATCATTTCATATGATACTAATGATTAGAATTCTTATTCTACATCATAGAGACCTGAATTCTTTCCAAATTCAGTAAATCATCTCTCTCCTATCTCTAGTCCTCACTACTTCCTTGGTCTTCTTTAATTATCTTTCCCTAGCTATTTTTATATACAAGTATATAACAATTATATACAAGTATATTCCTAATCTCCCCTCTCTATTTCCTACGCCTCTAAATTACTATGATTCCTAAATTGTTATTCCCTCTTAGAAAACCCCGAATTACACTCCCTAGGATTTTCATACCTAAGAATAGAAAAGACTTTAGGGTATCTTCGGAAAATAGGAATAGATATAGAATACCTTGAATTAGCAAGAGAAGCCATCATTAAGAAAATTTTAGAAAATAAGGAATAGAAAACTTTGGAAACCATTACGAACTAGAGGAAAACCTATACCTCGATAGGTCAAACAGGTTCAGTTTATATTAGGATTTTACCTAATACATATCAAGAATCTTAGAATCAGAACCTCTAGAAACAATTAAGAAACACTAAAGGATCCGATTAATAAATTATTAACCTAGAAATTCTAAAAGAAATTAGGAAAAGTTTATTTGAGGATTATATGTTAGTGCAAACGTTACGACGTTTAATCTATATAATGTCTTCATGTTTTAATGATGACAAACGGGTAACTTGTAATACATAACGTAAAGTGCACAAGTTACTCGTTCACACATCAACATCTCTCGACATCACTTCAGGTATGAACAAACTCTTTAGCAACTTTGTTAAGTGATAAAACAAAATTGTTTTTGTCCTTAAACCTTACATTTTGTGGAAAACTAGAAGGGCGGGGGGTTGAATAGTTTTACGTCTTTTTAATTTATTTTGAAAACTTTTGTTGTTTATTTAAAACTTTGATTCGATCTTTATATGAAATTAATAGTTAAACAATATGAGCAAATATAACTAAGTGTAGTCTAATAATGCAAGTAATGAAATAAAATGAAATGAAAGATAGAGATGAAAAGATCAAACCACACACTGGTTCAAAAAGTTGTATCGGTCATGCCAAAAATGTGTGACGATATGCATATAGTCACACACGTTTTTTCGTTGTGTGTCACTATAGGTCCCGCCACCGTAGGTGGCATATGGTCACATTTTTGAGTTCGTGGCCTTTTCCATTGAAAAAGAGTGACCAAAATCACGAATATGTGTGACAAATTAGGCACAAGTTTCGTTGGATTAGTCAGTATCAGTGACAGTAAACACTTTATAGTCACACGAATGTTTTTTGAGAGTAACTATTGTTTGTCTTTTGGCCACATAAATATATAATATATGTGACATTTGAGATGATTCTTTCTAGTAAATGTGTATTATGTGTGACTATTTCCCGTCCTGTGGCCACATGAATATACAATAAATGTGACGTTTGTGATGATTTAGTCACACAATGGGTGTTGCGTTTTTGAAGTTAGTCACATACAATTTAAAACAAAATGGCCAAAAGTGTTAATAAGTGTGACCATATGCTCTTTAAAGTGAATAAATGTGTATTTTGTGTGACTATTGATCATCAAATGGCCACATGAATTTTATGTTTGTATGGCCTTTGTAATATTTAGTCACACAACGCATGTTTGTTTTGGGTATTTAGTCATATAAAATTAAGCAAACAGTGGCCAAAAAGCGTTAATAAGTGTGACCATATGCTGTTTAAAGTGAAGAAATTTGTATTTTGTGTGACTATTGGTCATCCAATGGCCACATTAATTTTATGTTTGTGGGGCCTTTTGTAATATTTAGTCACACAAACCATGTTGGTTTTGGGTATTTAGTAACATACAATTAAGCAAACAGTGGCCAAAAGCGTTAATAAGTGTGACCATATGTTGTTTAAAGTGAAGAAATTTGTATTTTGTGTGACTATTGATCATCCAATGGCCACATGAAGTTTATGTTTGTGTGGCCTTTTGTAATATTTAGTCACACAAACCATTTTTTTGGGGTATTTAGTCACATAGAAGTAAGCAAACAGTGGCCAAAAGCGTTAATAAGTGTGACTATATGTTGTTTAAAGTGAAGAAATTTGTATTTTATGTGACTATTGATCATCCAATGGCTACATTAATTTTATGTTTGTGTGGCATTTTGTAATATTTAGTCACACAAACCATGTTTGTTTTGGGTATTTAGTCACATACAATTAAGCAAAGAGGGGCCAAAAGCGTTAATAAGTGTGACCATATGCTGTTTAAAGTGCAGACATGTGTGTTTTGTGTGACTAATGTTCATCCAATGGTCACATGAATTTTTAACTTGTGTGGCATTTTGTAATATTTACTCACACATCGAACTAAAGAAAGAGTGACCAATGATGTTAGTATTGCTAGTACTATGTTAGTACTGCTGGATCAAAGTTACTACTGCTAGTATATAAATAAAACAGAATTAAAAACAAAAAGCAATTTCAAATTGAATAAAACTCGAAAGTATATAACTGAACCAAATATATAGAAAATTGTAATGTCGCATATAATCAAATTCTCAACTACCATAAGTTAAAGCCTTTTGAATCTTCGCCGCCTTAGCTTGCTTTAGCAAGGTTTCACTAGAGACCAAATGTTTTTGCTTCGTTGGAAATCTTAGTCCAGGATTTTTTTCACTAATATTTGGTATCATAGCTGGTGGTGTAACCTGTAGTAAACAAAAGACGCTTGTATCAAACATTGAATTAAATATGAAGAATTATATATATGTAGGTTGAAAAAACACATGTATATATGTACCTCCTCTTGAATAACAACTTGATCCTTTGGCCATGCAAAGAAACCACCTATGCCTTCCTTAACTGTCTTTCTCCCATTATTTGCTACGTCCGGTCTGAATGCTTCATCCACTATCGATGACTCAATTGACACTTTGTAGCAATCATTTGGGAGTGGTTGGTTATGCAGCATTTGTTTTCCATTAGACTTGTATACGAGACCCGTAGCAACAATTTTTCCGTTCTTTAAGTGCTGAAGTTTGCACTTTATTTTCTAAAAAAAGAATTTTTGCAAGTCGTATATATCAGAAATGATTTAAACAAACTAATAACAAGAAACATGCATGTTGAAATACATACTGTTACTCCTTGTGTTGGAGACACATTTTCTTGCGAATTGGAATTTGTAGACCTGTTTCGTCGTTGCTTTGGCGCAGTTTTCTTAGGTGCGGCAGTTTTAACAGTTTCATATATATATATATATATATATATATATATATATATATATATATATATATATATATATATATATATATATATATATATATATATATATAGAGAGAGAGAGAGAGAGGTGGGATCATGAAAAAAGTCCACTTTGGTAGAAAAGTGGAAAAAGTGTACAAATCTCCCCCTCCCCTTCCCACTTCTCTTTTTTCCTAACTCAAGGGGCCTGATTGTAACTTCTTTTATTTTTTAGGGTTTCTTTCTTACTTTTTTCAAGGGCAGTTTTGAAAATTCAACCTCAATCTAACCTGAGTGTCTAACTGTAACAAACAAGAAGACTACAAAAAGATTGTTCACCGTACAAAAAAAAAATAGTAATAATAAATTAAAAATTCTTCAACCTATGCCATAAATTTTTCATCGTTATTAAAATTATACTAATAAAAATTTTATATACACTAGCGTCTAATGTACATTAAAATTTGATAATCTTCAACTTGGAAGAGGCTTTGACTGGAGCAACATTCATCACCCAGTCTTTGTCCTTTATAGCAGTAGCAAATCTACCTAAGTTTGAGTTCATATCCCTGGCATTTCTGACGGAATCCTTATGTATAACAGATATCATCTGCTTCCAATACTCGACGTCTCTACGATACCATCTGTCCTGTATCACAATCATGAGCAAATAAGACGGGTTAGACCATTTACCACTTGACTATCCGCAATAATTTGAGACTCTTTGTTTCTTGCAACAAGATACTTACACTTTCCTCAAGAACAGAACAGTCCTTTTCAGTTCTGAAGTCAAAGCTATCGATGCACAAAAACAAAAATGCGTCGATGCACCAAAGTCGAGCTGTTTTGGCACAACCCCACTAACAAATATATCAAAAAATCAAAACAAGATACCTGGTTGTGCATTTTATAAAAGTTCAATGAAACCAGATCTTTATCGTATGGAGACATATTTCCATGCTCAGTTTTTAGTAGTTGAAAGTGGCAGTGGGAAGGGTAGGAAGGCTTCTTTGCATTTTACCCATGCGTTTAAGCCACAATGTTGGTATTTTATTGGTCTCGATCATACTTCTAAGCAAGGGTTAATTGGTAAGGCAATCAAGAACAGCGTATGAGTGAGTTGAATAAGCATAACACTCGCTATTATGCTTACACAGATTAGGCCAGTGCTAAGAAAATAAGTAGATTATCAATAGCATTCATACAATTGAATAGACAATAAAAGAAAACAGATTCTATTGAAGAATTATACCGGAAAAACTTCATTGCAGAGTTCTTCATATGTCATCAGTTTTCCTTTACTCATAATTCAGCAATCAAGGCTGGAGTAGAAAAAGACACCATGTCAAAACAATATAATCTATTTTATCAGATAGCAACATTTAACAAAGGGGTGTTTGGATGTGCATTTAAAAAGCGATGATCTGATATCTACCACTTCCTGATTTATCAGCATGTCTTTTGAATCGGGATTAACAGTTGTAGGAGACACCTTAGACGTATTTGTATAATCCAACATTGGTGGGCCACTTGATGGACCTTCCTAGAACACATAACAGAGAGAACTTAAAATCATGTCTTGCCCTTAAGTAGAGGGAAAAAAAGGAAAAAAAGAGGTGATGATTTTGACCCATATATTTTCAAACATTTATACTTCTGTTAGCTTTTGATATCTGACCAGTATAGTTAAAAACTTTGTAAAAGATAAAACAAACTGAAGGTGATCCAAAGTGTATTTAATTGCTTGCAACCTCTCAAGTCTCTTCAATCAGTACACTTGATTAAGATCTTATCAAATAAACATATTCAATAAATTAGTTCTACATAAAATTGAAAAAAGAAAGACATTGTTAGGATCTAAGTTTATTACCATTTATCAAGTCTCGATTATTTCAGAACATGTAATAGGTTGCTACTATATTTAATCTAAATATGTAACGCATGAAGTCCATTAAATGTCCAATGGGCCTCAAAGCCCACGAATTAGACAACATAGGGAGGAAGGGAGTGTTGCCCTATTCCTCACCTATAAATAGGACCTCATGTAAAACATTTCATTTTGTTGGTTATTTCATTATCTTAAGGAAAATCTTGCACTTTTATCTTTCTTATTGATTTAATCAACGAAACTCTATTCTCATCTCATTTCTTGCAAAACCAATACTTGTGTTTAAATTATGGTGACCTAACAAGTGGTATCAATCACTAGAAGAAGGTGTAAATCTTTGTTTTTGTTTCATTCGATCCACAAACTTGTTTTTTAATCGTTATTTTTCAAAAAATATTGCTACTTTCTTGTTTGTTTCGTGTTTATATCACATCTTTGTCTTCAAACTTGTGCTACACACCCAAACAATCAACAAAGTCTCAAAATTTTTCAAAAATATTACTAATTCATAACTTGTACTTGTTTTCGAGATCTTTAAGATTTTTGAAAAGTAGTTCAAGTTTGGAACTTTCTTTAAGATTTCATCATTTTAAGGTTAGTTGTACAAGAATCTTGGATTAAAAACGTCTTTATAGAATGCTTTTTACAAAAACAAAAATCTGCCCAAATTTGGCCTTTTTTTGAGAACCTCATTCCACAAACTTTCGAGAACATAAAGGTTTGCTCCATAGGTGTTTCCGTTGCTTACTCAGTGCTCTTCTCTCTTTTATAAGAAAGAAAACACTTCGACTCGTTGGATATTTTCAATTTTGTATAATCTCGAAAATTTTGTCACCTTTTCGAAATCTTGAAAGTTTTCGAGAACATACATTCTTTATCGAGAACTCTCTTTGTTTTTGACAAATTTTAGTGTTTTCGAAATCCTTTCATAAACTTTCGAGAACTTTGCTGGTTTCTCTAGTTTATGTGATCTCGATAACTTACCTTTATCGAGAAACTGTTTTTTCGAGATCTTTTATCGAGAACATACAAAACTTTCGAGATCACATCAAAACTTTCGAGAACTTTGGACTTTGACTGACTTTCGAGAACTTCAACACACAAAGTTTCGAGAACACACTTGGGATAGTTTTCGCGAATTGGATCAACACTTATACCTTCTACAAGATCCATTCATACACAAGTCTTTCATCATGTCTCAACCACCGTATTACAACTTTCATCATCAACAACCGTATCATCAAACACAAATGTTTCGTCAACAACAACAACAGTATCAACAACAACAACAACCTACACAATCATATCCATATCATCAAACGATCTCTCAACAACATGTCTTGATGCATCAACATCAACAACTACCTCAACTTCCACCTTTTCCCATGCAACAAATCACTCCACCATCGAAACAAACTCATTGGTTTGACCAAATGTGTGAAGTCATAACTACTCAACAATCAAGGCATGAAGCAGGTTCACTTGANATTATGCTTACACAGATTAGGCCAGTGCTAAGAAAATAAGTAGATTATCAATAGCATTCATACAATTGAATAGACAATAAAAGAAAACAGATTCTATTAAAGAATTATACCGGAAAAACTTCATTGCAGAGTTCTTCATATGTCATCAGTTTTCCTTTACTCATAATTCAGCAATCAAGGCTGGAGTAGAAAAAGACACCATGTCAAAACAATATAATCTATTTTATCAGATAGCAACATTTAACAAAGGGGTGTTTGGATGTGCATTTAAAAAGCGATGATCTGATATCTACCACTTCCTGATTTATCAGCATGTCTTTTGAATCGGGATTAACAGTTGTAGGAGACACCTTAGACGTATTTGTATAATCCAACATTGGTGGGCCACTTGATGGACCTTCCTAGAACACATAACAGAGAGAACTTAAAATCATGTCTTGCCCTTAAGTAGAGGGAAAAAAGGAAAAAAAGAGGTGATGATTTTGACCCATATATTTTCAAACATTTATACTTCTGTTAGCTTTTGATATCTGACCAGTATAGTTAAAAACTTTGTAAAAGATAAAACAAACTGAAGGTGATCCAAAGTGTATTTAATTGCTTGCAACCTCTCAAGTCTCTTCAATCAGTACACTTGATTAAGATCTTATCAAATAAACATATTCAATAAATTAGTTCTACATAAAATTGAAAAAAGAAAGACATTGTTAGGATCTAAGTTTATTACCATTTATCAAGTCTCGATTATTTCAGAACATGTAATAGGTTGCTACTATATTTAATCTAAATATGTAACGCATGAAGTCCATTAAATGTCCAATGGGCCTCAAAGCCCACGAATTAGACAACATAGGGAGGAAGGGAGTGTTGCCCTATTCCTCACCTATAAATAGGACCTCATGTAAAACATTTCATTTTGTTGGTTATTTCATTATCTTAAGGAAAATCTTGCACTTTTATCTTTCTTATTGATTTAATCAACGAAACTCTATTCTCATCTCATTTCTTGCAAAACCAATACTTGTGTTTAAATTATGGTGACCTAACAAGTGGTATCAATCACTAGAAGAAGGTGTAAATCTTTGTTTTTGTTTCATTCGATCCACAAACTTGTTTTTTAATCGTTATTTTTCAAAAAATATTGCTACTTTCTTGTTTGTTTCATGTTTATATCACATCTTTGTCTTCAAACTTGTGCTACACACCCAAACAATCAACAAAGTCTCAAAATTTTTTAAAAATATTACTAATTCATAACTTGTACTTGTTTTCGAGATCTTTAAGATTTTTGAAAAGTAGTTCAAGTTTGGAACTTTCTTTAAGATTTCATCATTTTAAGGTTAGTTGTACAAGAATCTTGGATTAAAAACGTCTTTATAGAATGCTTTTTACAAAAACAAAAATCTGCCCAAATTTGGCCTTTTTTTGAGAACCTCATTCCACAAACTTTCGAGAACACGAAGGTTTGCTCCATAGGTGTTTCCGTTGCTTACTCAGTGCTCTTCTCTCTTTTATAAGAAAGAAAACACTTCGACTCGTTGGATATTTTCAATTTTGTATAATCTCGAAAATTTTGTCACCTTTTCGAAATCTTGAAAGTTTTCGAGAACATACATTCTTTATCGAGAACTCTCTTTGTTTTTGACAAATTTTAGTGTTTTCGAAATCCTTTCATAAACTTTCGAGAACTTTGCTGGTTTCTCTAGTTTATGTGATCTCGATAACTTACCTTTATCGAGAAACTGTTTTTTCGAGATCTTTTATCGAGAACATACAAAACTTTCGAGATCACATCAAAACTTTCGAGAACTTTGGACTTTGACTGACTTTCGAGAACTTCAACACACAAAGTTTCGAGAACACACTTGGGATAGTTTTCGCGAATTGGCTCAACACTTATACCTTCTACAAGATCCATTCATACACAAGTCTTTCATCATGTCTCAACCACCGTATTACAACTTTCATCATCAACAACCGTATCATCAAACACAAATGTTTCGTCAACAACAACAACAGTATCAACAACAACAACAACCTACACAATCATATCCATATCATCAAACGATCTCTCAACAACATGTCTTGATGCATCAACATCAACAACTACCTCAACTTCCACCTTTTCCCATGCAACAAATCACTCCACCATCGAAACAAACTCATTGGTTTGACCAAATGTGTGAAGTCATAACTACTCAACAATCAAGGCATGAAGGAGGTTCACTTGACACACCACCAATGCTCACACCCGGTAACTATGTACTGTGGTCAAGTCGATTCCTACAATTTCTTGAACTCAAGAAACCACATGGCAAATACATGTGGAAAGTAATCACTGAAGGTCCGTTTGTGACACCGACTAACTTTGTCCATGGTGATCTTAATGCTGATCCACCCATACCTGATTCAAGAAGACCTTTTACTGACGCTCAACTCACTGCTGAACAAATACTTCACAAAGAAGCAGATGAATATGCAATGATCTATATTCTTCAAGGCATATCAAATCCGATCTTTTGCAGTGTTGATGCTCAGAAAACAGCTAAGGCTATGTGGGAACATGTTCATCTCCTAATGGAAGGTACTCAATTGAATCAAGAGGACATGGAATCTAAACTTTATATGGAATACACACTCTTCATGATTGAGCCAATGGAATCACTTGAGTCCTATTACCATCGCTTCACGAACATCATTAATGACCTCGACAAACATAACGTCATCTTACCAAAGATTGCTATCAACATGAAGTTTTTAGGATGTCTCGGTCCTGATTGGCAGAAGTATGTGCCGTTTGTTCGACAAGCAAAGAATCTTCATGAGACACCATATGGTTTGTTGTATGACTATCTGAAACACCATCAACATGAAGTGGACAAAGATCGCACTCTCAGAGGAAACTACTCACAGCCCCCACCTACAAACTCTTTGGCGCTTGTTGCTCAATCACATATTCCTTCTCCACCACTACCACACAATGTTTATCATCCAGAACAGGCTTATCTTAGCTACCCATCTCAAAACCACACAACTCAGTACTCATCTTATGATTCCACAATGCACCCTCCTGCAAATCAATTTGCCTCATATGACAACAATGACTCCTTGTCTACACAACACATTTCTAATGACGACGATGATGATGAGGACTTCAACAGTCTTAACCAAGGAATTGCACATTGCTCGAGCTTTCAACAAATTCTCAAATAAGTCCAATAATCGTCTTCGTACATCTTCCAACACAAGGAATCAAGCTGTCATTCACTATGGTCGCGTTGAAATTCAGAATCGTAACAGTGGCAGATTTGGATCGGGTGGTTATATGGGTAACTCTAATTCTGGACAATGGTTTAATAACAATGGCGGATTCAGGAACAATGTTGGTGTCCCTCAGAAAAAGGCTGAAATTGTTGAAACTGGGTATACTGAATCAGGGAATACAATCATCAGATGCTATAACTGCAATGGGATAGGTCACTTGGCAACTGCATGTCCGTCACCACAAACTCAAGGTAGCAAGTATCACAAGCAGGCATTACTCCTAGCTCTCAAAGATGAAGCCCGTAGCAACAACAATGCTAACGACAACAACTTCATGGCCAATGCACATTCTGATGATGACATGGAAGATCTGGAAGCTGCTGTTATGCTCATGGCCAACATGCATGAACTCCATATAAGTGACTCGGGCCCAGTATATGACACTGATGGTAAATCTCAGGTAACTGATCTTAACTCATGCCTGATACATGAAATTGCTTCCCCATCTGCATCTGCATCTAACAAGGAACAAGGAGTTCAAAATGATTCATTGTTATCTACACACACGAATACTCAAATGAACAAAAAATTTATATTTGATGATTATCAAATTAACCCGGTTGTCACATTTGATGATTCAGATACTAATCATGTCCATGATAACAATGCTCAAGTTAAACATCTTGATCCTTTGTCTGGTCCAGATTAAGAACTTCAGACCCTTCTCATGACTAGTCATTCTAAAAATATTAAATGTCAAGAGCTTAATGCTAGATTGAAAGAGAAAAATGCATTATTAACTAGGGATATTGAGTGCTATAAATTTCAACTAAATAATGCTGAAAAACTTGTAAATCGGGAAAGAAGCTTTGAAGTTGCGTTTCAAAAATCTTATCTTAAAGAAAAAGTGTTAGAACATCAAATTTCGAAAATAATGGAATCTAAAAACAACTTAGCTTCTGAAATGGAAAAACAAGCGTTTGAACACAAACAACAAATTGCACAACTTTATGCAGTCATTTTAAAAACTAAAACTGAGTTGTCAAATTGTCAAACTGAGTTCAAAGAACATAAACACAAAACCAGAGAAAAAGTTAAGTCATACATTGATGAGATTGTTGAATTGGAACACAAGCTTAAAGAATTTCAAAATATCGTATATAAAACTGGTATCAGTAACAACGATTCAAAAGTTTTCAGTAAAACAAACAAACAATGGTCACGGCTTTGCAATAGGAAGTGAATCACCATGTTTTTTACGAATAGCACTCAAAGAGGTTCCAAATTTATATAGTGCAGATCATTTCTTTGACGATACAGTTGTTCGTACTGTTGTATATGATTGTGAGGAAGAAGAAGAAATTGAAGAAGAGAGTCGATCAAAAATGGAAAACGTTAAATATAACATACCTTTTGATTACTCTAAAAGCCTCCTATAACCGAGTTTTTTACTTCTCAAAAAGAGAAATCTGAACAACCATGGTACATTATCAAACCTCAAGAGGTTACTTCTCCTNATTCTCAAATAAGTCCAATAATCGTCTTCGCACATCTTCCAACACAAGGAATCAAGCTGTCATTCACTATGGTCGCGTTGAAATTCAGAATCGTAACAGTGGCAGATTTGGATCGGGTGGTTATATGGGTAACTCTAATTCTGGACAATGGTTTAATAACAATGGCAGATTCAGGAACAATGTTGGTGTCCCTCAGAAAAAGGCTGAAATTGTTGAAACTGGGTATACTGAATCAGGGAATACAATCATCAGATGCTATAACTGCAATGGGATAGGTCACTTGGCAACTGCATGTCCGTCACCACGAACTCAAGGCAGCAAGTATCACAAGCAGGCATTACTCCTAGCTCTCAAAGATGAAGCCCGTAGCAACAACAATGCTAACGACAACAGCTTCATGGCCAATGCACATTCTGATGATGACATGGAAGATCTGGAAGCTGCTGTTATGCTCATGGCCAACATGCATGAACTCCACATAAGTGACTCGGGCCCAGTATATGACACTGATGGTCAATCTCAGGTAACTGATCTTAACTCATGCCTGATACATGAAATTGCTTCCCCATCTGCATCTGTATCTAACAAGGAACAAGGAGTTCAAAATGATTCATTGTTATCTACACACACGAATACTCAAATGAACACAAAATTTATATTTGATGATTATCAAATTAACCCGGTTGTCACATTTGATGATTCAGATACTAATCATGTCCATGATANGAACTCCACATAAGTGACTCGGGCCCAGTATATGACACTGATGGTCAATCTCAGGTAACTGATCTTAACTCATGCCTGATACATGAAATTGCTTCCCCATCTGCATCTGTATCTAACAAGGAACAAGGAGTTCAAAATGATTCATTGTTATCTACACACACGAATACTCAAATGAACACAAAATTTATATTTGATGATTATCAAATTAACCCGGTTGTCACATTTGATGATTCAGATACTAATCATGTCCATGATAACAATGCTCAAGTTGAACATCTTGATCCTTTGTCTGGTCCAGATTAAGAACTTCAGACCCTTCTCATGACTAGTCAATCTCAAAATATTAAATGTCAAGAGCTTAATGCTAGATTGAAAGAGAAAAATGCATTATTAACTAGGGATATTGAGTGCTATAAATTTCAACTGAATAATGCTGAAAAACTTGTAAATCGGGAAAGAAGCTTTGAAGTTGCGTTTCAAAAATCTTATCTTAAAGAAAAAGTGTTAGAACATCAAATTTCTAAAATAATGGAATCTAAAAACAACTTAGCTTCTGAAATGGAAAAACAAGTTGCACAACTTTATGCAGTCATTTTAAAAACTAAAACTGAGTTGTCAAATTGTCAAACTGAGTTCAAAGAACATAAACACAAAACTAGAGAAAAAGTTAAGTCATACATTGATGAGATTGTTGAATTGGAACACAAGCTTAAAGAATTTCAAAATATCGTATATAAAACTGGTATCAGTAACAACGATTCAAAAGTTTTCAGTAAAACAAACAAACAATGGTCACGGCTTTGCAATAGGAAGTGAATCACCATATTTTTTACGATTAGCACTCAAAGAGGTTCCAAATTTATATAGTGCAGATCATTTCTTTGACGATACAGTTGTTCGTACTGTTGTATATGATTGTGAGGAAGAAGAAGAAATTGAAGAAGAGAGTCGATCAAAAATGGAAAACGTTAAATATAACATACCTTTTGATTACTCTAAAAGCCTCCTATAACCGAGTTTTTTACTTCTCAAAAAGAGAAATCTGAACAACCATGGTACATTATCAAACCTCAAGAGGTTACTTCTCCTGTAGTTCCTGTCAAACCAATGGTGCAAATTAACAGTCCTTTACCAAACAATGAAAAACTTCAACCTCTTCCCACTCGTTGTCGTGTACTCCGGTACTTTGACACGTTCAAGGAAGATATTGAACTTTCAGATCAAGCAATAGAACGCAACTCTCAAATAACAATTTTTACTATTACTACTCCTCATGAGAGAGAAAAAAGAGAAGTGTTTCAAAAATAATTTTTACCTCTTGTTCAACACTTGCGTCTATGTGCTAACCGCTGGGAACATGAACTTCAAAAAGAAGTCTCATCTATGATGAATGTTTTTCAAGCAACTGAACAAGCGATTTTAAAGCAAAAACGTCAAAATCAATTTTTACAAAAAGAAGCTGATCGACTCTTGGAACATGTTCTTAGTGCTGATATAATATATGTGGTTATGAATTCTCTTTATGAATCTGGTACTTCAATGCTTGTTGATCATCACTGTGATGATATTGAGTTGTTGTCTAAACAAATTGAGACATTAAAAGATGAAAACATGAATCTCCGACAACACAATGATGATGTGCAAAACAAACTTTCCAATGAGATTTTTCAACTCAACAAAAAGCTTGAATGGTGTCAAAACGAAAGTCTTGATTTAGAACTGGAATTGCAAAGTCTAAACACTTCCACATCTTTTCAAAAAGAAAATGAGGAATTAAAAAGTCAAATTTCAAAATATGAAAAGGAAATTGCAGAATTGCAAGTAGTTACAAACTATTGGCAAAAGAGTCAAGATAACTATCTCTATTCAAACAGAAAGCTCAACAGTGAAATCCAAGATAAACAGCACATTATCATTGAGATAAAAGAGAAAATAAGTGAACTTGAAAAAGGAAAATTTGTCAACACTAAAGTAGTTGCACCAGGAATGTACTCATTAGACTTAACCAATGTAGCACAACACACTAAGAANTCCAATGAGATTTTTCAACTCAACAAAAAGCTTGAATGGTGTCAAAACGAAAGTCTTGATTTAGAACTGGAATTGCAAAGTCTAAACACTTCCACATCTTTTCAAAAAGAAAATGAGGAATTAAAAAGTCAAATTTCAAAATATGAAAAGGAAATTGCAGAATTGCAAGAAGTTACAAACTATTGGCAAAAGAGTCAAGATAACTATCTCTATTCAAACAGAAAGCTCAACAGTGAAATCCAAGATAAACAGCACATTATCATTGAGTTAAAAGAGAAAATACGTGAACTTGAAAAAGGAAAATTTGTCAACACTAAAGTAGTTGCACCAGGAATGTACTCATTAGACTTAACCAATGTAGCACAACACACTAAGAAGTCTAATTTGGATCCTTCCACTTCTACAGGAATAGTTGCCACTCCTAGCGTTAGCAGATCAAAGCGTAAACGTATGAAAAGGAAGAATAGTATTTTGCAACGTAGAAGAGAGACACTAGAAGCCTCTGAAGTAGAAGAACACCCTACGATTTTGAATAAAACTCATCTTGCACTAGATTTAGATTCTGATCTGGCAAATTGTAATCATAATCTTTGTGTAACGAATGATGAACCTTCAACTGCTTTGAATGTTAATGCTTCGTGTGTGTTTTGTCGTAATAGTATGCTGTATGGTGATCATTCTAAATGTGTTGCAAATTCTCTTTTATCTCGTTTTAAGAAACGTACATCAGGCAGAAAATATAGGCTCACTAATCCTTCAAAATCAATGCTAGGACTTATGCCTTGTGTAGTTTCTAAGGATGATGTAGTCACCCCAGCAGTTGCGAACAATAACTCTAGGAACATGCCATCACTTAACGAATTCACTAGGAAGAAGGCAAAATCTACTTGGAATTGGCAACGGTGGCTACAAAGGACACATAACTTTAAATGGATTCCTAAAATTGTTAATATGTGTGCTTCTAACCCAACGAAACCCATAACTTCTTTGGGTTCCACCCTTACCATTGTACCATCATCGTCTCTTTTGTGTGATGCAGGTGGTGCAAATTGTTTTCTGGATTGTTGATAGCGAATGCTCCCGACAAATGACAGGAAATCTCAAACTGTTAAGAAACTTTGTCTCAAAGTTCATTGGTACTGTCAGATTTGGGAATGATCATTTCGCTGCAATTATGGGGTATCTGGACTATGTCAGTGGGAATATCGAAATTAGTCGTGTGTATTATGTCGAAGGCCTCGGTCACAATCTATTATAAGTTGGTCAATTTTGTGATGGTGATCGGGAAGTTGCATTCAGGGAGAAAACTTGTTTTGTTCGTGATTTACAAGGAAATGATCTTATGTCAGGCACACGTGGAAACAGTCTTTATACAATTTCAATGTCCGACAGGACCGCTTCCTCTCCCATTTGTCTACTTTCAAAGGCTGAATCAACAAAATCCTGGTTATGGCACAAACGGATGTCTCATCTCAACTTCAAAACTATGACTGATCTTGCTCGCCATAAACTAGTTGACGGTCTTCCAAGGTTCAGATATGCAAAAGATCACTTATGTCCCGCTTGTGAACAAGGAAAGAGCAAACGTGCACATCTAAGTTCAAAACCAGAACCAAGTACCGATCATGTTCTTCAACTTCTTCATATGGATTTATGTGGCCCAATGCGAGTACAAACGATAAATGGGAAACGGTATATTCTTGTGATTGTTGATGACTTCTCCAAATAGACTTGGGTCTGCTTTCTTCGTAGCAAAGATCAAGCTCCATCAATGATAATCACCTTTCTCATGAAAATTTAGGTTCAACTTCGCAACACAGTCAGAATCATAAGAACAGACAATGGAACTGAATTCAAGAATCAAACTCTTCGAGATTATTTTGAGAAAGTGGGAATTATACATCAAACTTTGATTGCACGGACTCCCGAACAGAATGGAGTGGTCGAAAGACGCAACAGAACGTTAGTGGAAGCTGCACGAACGATGCTCATTAATGCTCAATTACCAGATTATCTTTGGGCAGAAGCCGTCTCAACCGCATGTTACACCCAAAATCGTTGTATGATTAACAAACGTCATAAAGTCACACCGTATGAAATTGTTCACAAACGCAAGCCTAACATTCAACACTTTCATGTATTTGGTTCTCTATGATATCCAAATAATGATCGTGATGATCTTGGTAAACTTAAAGCAAAGGCTGACGTCGGTATCTTCATTGGATATTGTGATAACTCTAAAGGTTTTCGAATCTACAACCATCGTACTAGAGAGATTCAGGAGACTATTCATGCTAATTTCGATGAGCTCACAGAAATGGCTTCTGAGCAAAACAGCTTAGGACCCGCAACCAACCGTCTTAACTTTCCAGACTCTTCAGCTGAACCATTGTCACTAACTCGTAAAAAATTGGAAACATTATTCTCTCCTTTGTTCGATGATTCATTTGAGACACATGCACCAGATGTATCAACTAGTTCCGCTGCTCAACCTGATAACATTCAAGTACTTGATACACCAGTTATTACAACAATAATAGTAACACCCCGATGCACCCCCAACTGAATCACCAGCAACAGACGAACAAAACGCTTCCAACACAGACATCCCAACTGAAGATCTGAATCAACCACAAGTACCCGAACCTGCAAATTTTGATCCAAATGCGTTCTTCAATCCGTTTGCTCCGACTCCGAACCTTTCGGATATTGCTGAGTCGTCAACACGCAATTTGGAACCAACTGATATGCAGCAGTTTCATAACCCTCAACCTTCAACACATCATTGGACTCGTGATCATCCAATCGTCAATATTATTGGTCATCCAACAGCTCCAGTTATGACTAGACAGAAACTTCATTCCGATGCCAAACATTGTATTTATGCTCTAACCATTTGTCATGAAGAACCTAAAAACATCAAACAAGCTCTCACTTACGACAACTGGATTGAGTCAATGCAACAGGAACTCAACCAATTCAAACGTCTTGAAGTTTGGGAATTAGTTGAACGACCGGATGGGGTTTATGTCATTGGGCTAAAATGGATTTGGAAAAACAAATTGGACGCAGAAGGCACGGTTATTCGTAACAAATCACGTTTGGTAGCTAAAGGATAAACTCAGGAGGAAGGAATTGACTTTGAGGAATCTTTCGCACCAGTGGCTAGACTTGAAGCAGTTCGAATATTTTGGCATATGCTGCTCACAAAAACATGGCCGTTTATCAAATGGATGTGAAAACGGCATTTCTGAATGGTCAACTGCGTGAGGAGGTATACGTTAGTCAGCCAGAGGGATTTGTCGACCAGAGCACCCGAATCATGTCTACAGACTTAAGAAGGCTCTCTATGGTCTCAAACAAGCCCCCAGAGCATGGTATGATAAACTTACTGCTTTCTTGCTTGCTAATTCTTTCACTAAAGGTTTATTAGATCCAACTTTGTTTATCCAAAAACACAGGGAAGATGTTTTAATTGTGCAAATATATGTCGATGACATTATTTTTGGTTCTACTAATAAAAAGTACTCAAACGCTTTTGCCAGATTAATGAAACAAAATTTTGAAATGTCAATGATGGGTGACCTTACGTTCTTCTTAGGACTGCCAGTTCATCAGTCTCCCCGTGGAATTTTCCTAAATCAGTGCAAATACGCTCTTGAGATAATTAAGAAACATGGCATGACCAGTTGTGATACTTACAATGCCCCTATGGCCAACACAACTAGGTTAGATTTATTTATGTGGCCCAATGCGAGTACAAACGATAAATGGGAAACGGTATATTCTTGTGATTGTTGATGACTTCTCCAAATAGACTTGGGTCTGCTTTCTTCGTAGCAAAGATCAAGCTCCATCAATGATAATCACCTTTCTCATGAAAATTTAGGTTCAACTTCGCAACACAGTCAGAATCATAAGAACAAACAATGGAACTGAATTCAAGAATCAAACTCTTTGAGATTATTTTGAGAAAGTGGGAATTGTACATCAAACTTTGATTACACGGACTCCCGAACAGAATGGAGTGGTTGAAAGATGCAACAGAACGTTAGTGGAAGCTGCACGAATGATGCTCATTAATGCTCAATTACCAGATTATCTTTGGGCAGAAGCCGTCTCAACCGCATGTTACACCCAAAATCGTTGTATGATTAACAAACGTCATAAAGTCACACCGTATGAAATTGTTCACAAACGCAAGCCTAACATTCAACACTTTCATGTATTTGGTTCTCTATGCTATCCAAATAATGATCGTGATGATCTTGGTAAACTTAAAGCAAAGGCTGACGTCGGTATCTACAACCATCGTACTAGAGAGATTCAGGAGACTATTCATGCTAATTTCGACGAGCTCACAGAAATGGCTTCTGAGCAAAACAGCTTAGGACCCGCAACCAACCGTCTTAACTTTCCAGACTCTTCAGCTGAACCATTGTCACTAACTCGTAAAAAATTGGAAACATTATTCTCTCCTTTGTTCGATGATTCATTTGAGACACATGCACCAGATGTATCAACTAGTTCCGCTGCTCAACCTGATAACATTCAAGTACTTGATACACCGGTTATTACAACAATAATAGTAACACCCCGATGCACCCCCAACTGAATCACCAGCAACAGATGAACAAAACGCTTCCAACACAGACAGCCCAACTAAAGATCTGAATCAACCACAAGTACCCGAACCTGCAAATTTTGATCCAAATGCGTTCTTCAATCCGTTTGCTCCGACTACGAACCTTTCAGATATTGCTGAGTCGTCAACACGCAATTTGGAACCAACTGATATGCAGCAGTTTCATAACCCTCACCCTTCAACACATCATTGGACTCGTGATCATCCAATCGTCAATATTATTGGTCATCCAACAGCTCCAGTTATGACTAGACAGAAACTTCATTCCGATGCCGAACATTGTATTTATGCTCTAACCGTTTGTCATGAAGAACCTAAAAACATCAAACAAGCTCTCACTTACAACAACTGGATTGAGTCAATGCAACAGGAACTCAACCAATTCAAACGTCTTGAAGTTTGGGAATTAGTTGAACGACCGGATGGGGTTTATGTCATTGGGCTAAAATGGATTTGGAAAAACAAATTGGACGCAGAAGGCACAGTTATTCGTAACAAATCACGTTTGGTAGCTAAAGGATATACTCAGGAGGAAGGAATTGACTTTGAGGAATCTTTCGCACCAGTGGCTAGACTTGAAGCTGTTCGAATATTTTGGCATATGCTGCTCACAAAAACATGGTCGTTTATCAAATGGATGTGAAAACGGCATTTCTGAATGGTCAACTGCGTGAGGAGGTATACGTTAGTCAGCCAGAGGGATTTGTCGACCAGAGCACCCGAATCATGTCTACAGACTTAAGAAGGCTCTCTATGGTCTCAAACAAGCCCCCAGAGCGTGGTATGATAAACTTACTGCTTTTTTGCTTGCTAATTCTTTCACTAAAGGTTTATTAGATCCAACTTTGTTTATCCAAAAACACAGGGAAGATGTTTTAATTGTGCAAATATATGACGATGACATTATTTTTGGTTCTACTAATAAAAAGTACTCAAACGCTTTTGCCAGATTAATGAAACAAAATTTTGAAATGTCAATGATGGGTGAACTTACGTTCTTCTTAGGACTGCCAGTTCATCAGTCTCCCCGTGGAATTTTCCTAAATCAGTGCAAATACGCTCTTGAGATAATTAAGAAACATGGCATGACCAGTTGTGATACTTACAATACCCCTATGGCCAACACAACTAAGTTAGATGCGGATCCAAATGGGAAACCAGTTGACCCCACAAAATACCGAAGTATTATTGGGTCACTCATGTATCTCACCGCTAGTAGACCGGATATTGTATTTGCTGTATTTATGTGCTCTTGCTATCAGTCCAGTCCTACTGAACGTCACCTCAATGAGGCTAAGAGAATCCTTCGATACGTAAAGGGAACCATTCACTTGGGGATCTGGTATCCGAAGGATTCCGGTTTTGAACTAATAGCTTTTTCAGATGTTGATCATGCAGTGTGTATGGATACACACAAAAGTACTTCTGGTGGTTTGCAGTTTCATGGAGATAAACTTGTGTCTTGGCAATCAAAGAAGCAGGATTGCACTTCACTATCATCAACAGAAGCTGAATATGTTGCCATGTCTGCCTGTTGTACACAAGTCATTTGGATGCGTACACAGCTAATGGACTACGGTTACTTATTCAACAAGATTCCGATGTACTGTGACTCGAAAAGTGCGATAGCAATCTCGTGCAACACGGTTCTGCATTCAAAGTCTAAGCACATTGATCTCCGTTATCACTTCATCAAGGAGCATGTTGAAAAGGGTACAATAGAGTTATATTTTGTGGGTACTGAATACCAACTGGCAGATTTGTTCACGAAACCTTTAGCTCCCTCAAGGTTTGCTGAGCTAGTCCACCGGATTGGTACGCTGTGTTTGACTCCAGATGATCTAAAATCTTTTCTTGCAAACAATTAAATGAGTCAAATACCAAAACTATCTTTGTAAATATTTATCAAAAACAAAAAGACAAAATCAAAAAAAATCTTCAAAATACCAAAAATTTTACATTTCTTTACGTTTTATATTTTCTCTCATTTTTCAAATGCAAGTACACTACCTTCATCAACACTTCAGTTTATCAAAAATTTCACAATTTTCATACCAAGTGTTGAGGGGGAGAAAATGTTCTTCAAAATTCAAAAATCTTGTTCAAACATGTGTACTTGCATATTTCAGAAATATGATGTTATCTATAATAATGGTGGAACTTCACAGGTTATCCCTCGTATCATTTATTTTATTACATTTCTAATTTCCTTTTGCCTAGAACGTCTTTTTTATTAACGGTCGTTACTCTACATTGTCAAATATCAAAGTTTAGGACTTATAATGAATGTTTTGTAGTCTAGGGACTAATCTTGCCTAAATATCAAAGGATTTTTTTTTCAAACATAACCAAAAACAAACACCCTCGTTTTTCATATTTACAAAACTCAAAAACAAACACACTCTTTATGGCCCATAATCAAATCACAAATCCGTGCATCAAATCTTCAAACCGTAAGTTACTTTATGATCTTTGGCCTAATCTAACAAATGGTTTTTAACCAATTCAATTTTTGATGGCTAGATTTTATACAATTTTGTTTTCTAGATCTAGGGTTTCGATAACCTTGTTCTTGGTACATACGTGTGTTTTGTGGTTGATTAATCATAGGGCTTTTGTTCTTAAATGTATGCTAATCATGTCTCTAACAATTAATCATAAAATTAAACACGTTTGTATGGATTTCGAAAGTTAGGGTTTCGTACGAATTAGGTTTTCTTGATTGGATGTTGTTTTGTTTAATTTTTGTGGAGGGATATGTTTGTTTGTGAGTTTATAACATGCCTATGCTCTTTAATTGCTTATTTCTTCACGTAAGCATGATCTAGAAACTTAGGGTTTATGTTCGAATTGGGTGTTTTCATGTTTGTGTTCTTGAGTTCAATTAAATGGCTTAAATGTGTTCCTATAAGTGTTAATTGATATGTTTCATTGGTCTTGCAACATGTATGCTCGAATTTTGTGTTCTAGATAATTTAGGGTCTCGTTGTGTTTTCGAAAACTGAAGTATATGCCTATGATGTGATCCTAACTATTGTTTCATACTCATTTCATCCGGTATTCATTCAAGGAATCAAAATTTTCAAAGAAAATGTATGTCTTCAGTGATTTCGAAAATTCTTGTATAAGAATTTTTTGAGAACCACAACTTTTCGAGATCACTCGATAATTTTTATCGAGAACTCTCTCTAATTTATCGAGATCTATCATTAACAAAAGTTATCGAGAACTCTTTGTAAATTATCGAGATCACTCAATAAAAATTATCAAGATCACTGGTTATCGAGATCCTTTCAAAGTTATCGAGAACATGCAGAATTGTTTTATCAAGAACCCTTACTCCTTGAGTTATCGAGAACCTTTGCTATTCAAGTTATCGAGATCATTTCATATGAAATTATCGAGAACACTAATACACAAAAGTTATTGAGAATCCACTTAGTGAATGTTTTCGAGAACACTTGCTACCATGTTTTCGAGATCACACTTAAACAATTTTTGAGAATTCTCTTGTGTTGTAACCTTTTCGAAAACATGTATAATGAATGAATACTCACGAAATTGTGTATTAGTTGTAATCTTGTTTATTAACTTGTGTTTGTGTGGTATTATTTGCTATGTATGTCTTATTAGTATGTCTAAATAAAAACATGCTTAACTACTAATACTGTCACTTCTCACATATTAATCAACTGAACCATAAATGCAAAATGCAACTTGTATGTCTCTGTAAATCAAACATGAATGCGGACTAATGACTAAGAAATCTGGATGTTTGATTTCATGTCATTACATTTACAGAACACAATGGCTGAACACACTGAATCTGTCCCAGAACAAACTCTACCGCTACTCACACTCGGAGAGGTTGTCCCTGCAAACTACAACATCACCATAGGCCAAAACAATCCACGTATTGACTTCAACAAACTTCGTATTCCCGAAGATATGTGCAAGATTGTTAAAGACATTCTACTGGCTCATCCCTGCAAACCTATGCTTACAGAGTCTACATTAGTTCCTATCTTCTACATTCATCAATTCTGGTACACTGCTCGGGCTAACTTGGATGATGAATCTTTCACTGTCAAGCTGGATTGTCAGGAATACACTGAGGACCTAAATGTTCTTCGAACCTTTCTCGTGCTTCCTACACCAAATGAGTTTCATCCTATGCTAACCGAACTTGAAATCCTAGATTACCTTATTGATCTAGGATATGATGTTCAAGATGATCTACCACTCATCAGATTGTCTAGGTTTAACGTCAAATATCTTCCTCAGCCATGGAGAACATTCTACATGCTAATTGTTAGATCTATTGCCGGCAGGAATAGTGGTCATGAACATCCACGATTGGAGTACAAGTAAGTATTTTGGGGGATGATGAGCATGAAACCGATCAACTTCGCCAGTTCCATAATGAGCGACATGATCCATCACATTCAAACCGATCGTGAAAGGAGCGTGATTCCGTTCATTAGGTTCACAAAGATGCTCATCGAACACTTCTGTGAGAAAACACCTGATTACATCAAGAGAATGCATGACCCCATCGAACCCAAAGACATCTACAACCAAGACTACAGGATCTCCTTCGTCAATACCATCAAGTTTGTTAAAAGGACCAAGGGAATGAGAATTCCAGACTACTTTCAGGATGAAAGGATTCGAAAGACTCAAAACTTCAAAATCTATTACAAAGCCTTTCAAGCTGGGAAAGTCGGATGCACCGATGAAGAAGAAGAACCAGCTTCCACAGTTCAAACCCGTAGCAAAAGAGGTGGCAAGACGGGAAGCACCAGCAGTACAACAACCTCACAACAATCTAAGTCTACGCCAAAACCTTCTACCAGACAAAGAAAGAAGGTCACACAAACACTAATCATTCAAGATGAACCCACATCGTCATCTTCGGAAACAGAATCTGAGTTCGGGTCTGAGTCAGATGATGAGGAAGACTTCGAACGAAGAACAAAAGCAGGCAATGATGAAGCGGAGTTTCCTGGCCTTGAACTGGCAAAACAAATAAGCAAGGGAACTCTTNGACTTGAACTGGCAAAACAAATAAGAAAGGGAACTCTTCACAAGGAACAAAAGAAAGGTACAGGGATCACCATTACTGAACCCAGTGGTGATATTCGTAGTGAAGAAGAAGTAGATGAACCAGCTGAGGTACCACTGGTAGACAAACGTAAACTCAAAAGCATCATTGTCGATCCTAGGTCAGAAGAGAAGCAGCAGGAGAAAGAATTTAAAGAAGTTGCACTCCTAAGTCTCCATCATCCACAACCTCATCAAAGACCACTCAATCTACAAGCACATGAGGGTGGCTCAAGCAACACTGTAGCTCCTCCCTCCACACAAACTGAAACTGAACAACGTGATCCAGAAGGGAATATCATAATGAAGGAAGCTACAGAGGAAGATGTTGAGAAAGAACCAACTGAGTTCATCACACCAGAATTCATAGATCAAGTTCGTAGAGAAGATGAAATTAAGAGGATAGCAAGAGAGGAGACAGAAAGATTACTTCGTGGCGATGATCAAGACGAAGAATTCTTTGACACTGACCAACTCATCAACACACCTCCTCATTCATCTTCAGAGGATCCACAAACTCCCAAAGGCACACCTCCAAGGGATCCCTCTCCTCCTCCATCCGAACCTGAACATGAGTCATCTTCATCATCATCATCACACCACTCATCTCCACCACCACCAAAGAAAACCTCTAAAGGCAAATCTATCAAGAAGAAGGGAAGCTCATCATCTATGACAGCATCACAAAAGATCAAGCAAGCTGTTGCTATGGCAAGGAAGAAGAAGAAGGACACACAACCATAAGATGGAGATCTGTTAAGTCACCATATTGTAAACACAAGTATAGATTTGATAAGAAATAAGATGAGAAATATAGTTTGGTTGATTAGATCAAATGAGAAGAATAAAAGTGCAAGAGTTTCTTTAGATATAGAAATAACCAACAAGAGATAATGTTTACATAGAATCCTATTTATAGGTGAGGAGTAGGGAAACACTCCTATCCTACTTATCTTCTCTAAATGTGGGCTTTATGGCCCATTGGACATTTTCTTGGACTATAAACATTACATGAATAACTTAAATAAGCTAGCAACCTATTACATGTTCTGAAATAACCGAGACTTGACAAATCTTGATAAACTTAGATCCTAACAATCTCCCCCTAAGGATAGGTTATGAAGGAGTGATATTCGTCACGGTCATTTGAGGTTGCTTGATGTAACAACCGTGAAATTTCAGGTCATTATTTTTGCTATTTATTTACTTATTATTCAATTTTTAAGTAAATTGACTTTTTCTGGGAAAGTTACCCGCGTACGTCGTAGCATATACACTTAAACTCATAAATTAATGCTAACTATGCCTAGTCTACCCTTTTTATATGATTAATTTTCCCCAACATAATTGTTTTCTCATGGAATATGTTAATTTTCCATTTCTACACGAAGTGTGCACTTTTAATGTTTCACGCGTTTTCGGCTCGCGTTTTAAGCTTTAACGACTCCATGACACTCTGAAAGGCTCGGGAAATACATGAAACATCAAATTAGGTCATTTTAAGTTAAATGTGATATTTTTATGAAAATTTTATCTTTATGCATTTAATTTTACAAACTATGCATAAAACATTACCTATATAGCTCCGTTGGCCTTTAAACCCACTCCGTAGCTAACAATACTTGCATAAAAATCAAAAATAACAATACTTGCATAACAATACTATGCATAAAACATTACCTCCCTTTAATGATATCAACGACCCAAATACAGCTCCCAACACCCTTGGTCTTCAATTTTTACTTGATCTTGTTTATCTCCAATCAAAGATTAAGTGTTCTTGTTGGTTTCTCAATCTTGGTAAGTTCCTTGCATCTTTTTAATCTCATCTCTATGATCACTAGAGTTTTATTTTCTAGATCTAGGCTAGACAACTCTTGCATGTGTGTTTTGGAAGATATTGATTCAAGTTTTCATAGCAATATAGGATTTAGATAGGTAGTTAGGCTTGATTTGGTTTGTAGATGCAAGAATGGGATTGATTTAAATGGGTTTTGATTAGTTGTTATTGATTTTTCCATATGATTTTGTTTATAAAAATTAGTTTAGATCTACAAAATAAATCTTGAAACCCCTGGACTTGTTGAAGTTTTGAACTAATAAAAAGGTATTAATGATTAATCTTGAGCATGCATGAGGATTAGACAGATTTAATACACTTAAAGCAACCATTGGGATTGGCCAAATCTGCCCAGTTTTTCAAGAGCCCAAAAACGACCATGCCTTTTTGTTTTCACTGGGTTTTAAGCTAAGCCAAAAATATAGTGAGTTAACCACATGTCTCAGAGTCATTTCCACGAAAACCTTACATCTTAATTCATCCCGATGATTTTATTAAGTAACCCAGAAATGCATGTCAGTTTTGAATGGTCTAATACTCTAAAATTTTGCAAACAACCTTATGTTGGTCAAAAAATAAAAGTTTTAGCTAAGACATGTAGAAAAATTTTCCCACTGGCCTTGTGTCTATTAGACATGTAGAACACAAGATCTACTCATTTTCCTAAGCCTAATTGGATGTTGGAACTTTCAGAATTGGCACACAGGGGTAAATTAGTAATTTTACCCTAGTTATGAAGTTCTCAGTTAAGTGTGGCTTTGATTTTTGAAAAGTACAGATTCATACCTTTTCAAGCATATAAAGTTCATAATTTTATTCCTTATGGTTTAGAAATGGCGACCCGATTAGTGCGGCATTTTCATCATAATTCTAAGAGCTTTGTATTTTAAACCATATAAGCATTTACAAACGCCTTTTCGACCCATGACTTGCTATAAAACTTTGAACTAAATTACCTTATGGTATTAAAAGTATAAGTACTGAATAAAAACTTAAGTATAAGCATTACTTATTATTTCCCCGAGCCTAAGTCGTGTTATATTTATTTTAGGTCATCTGTGATCTTTGCAGTTTTCCACGACGTGCACACTTCTCCGGTTTTTGTTACCGCATCATCATTGGTGAGTTCATAGCCCCAGTTTTTAACTTCAATTGTTTACAAACTCCATGTGGGAGATACATGCTATAAATATTACTTACGATCACAATTGCTTTGAAATTTTATGCTTGGCTGATATTATTATTGCCTAAGTTTCCCATAGCCTGAAAGTCCCTTTTTATCGTGAACCGTTAATCAGTTGCGAGTGAGCGCGAATACCGTGAATAGATCTATTGGGCCTGACCTCCCACATGCCGAACTCGCCTGCTGGCTATCGTATGCATTGTATTCTTATTGATGTTAGGTATTGGCTATTACCTATTGTTGTATGGCAAATTTATTCTATTGACAGAAAATGATGTTAATGTTCGGGGTCACGAGCTTAGGGCAATAATAACCTGACCAGACTCTGCATTTGTTGCTGAGTCGCTTTTATAAATATATATTGTGATCAACTGCTTATTATCAAACTCTATGGATTTCACTCAACCTTTGTGTTAACGTTTTTAGCATGTTTTATCTCAGGTTTTAAGGCATGAAGGTCTTGGATGGAGTCGCACGGATATCATTTGAAGACTCGGCATATTTTCACATTTGAAGAGACTATGCTTTCTTTTTAAAGATTTATGTTATGTTTAAAACATTTATATCTTTTGAAAACATTGGGTTTTATGAAAACTGTTGGGACCTCTTTTCAAACTCTGAGTTTTAATGTATCAATTGTGAAACACTTTTAAAACGTCTGTTTTGAAGGGTCGTTTTCCATGGCTTGTACTTTGTGCTATGAAGTAATACCCCCATGACACTATCTTCCGCTGCGATATTTTGGGGGTGTTACAGAATGGTATCAGAGCTACAGTTATAGAGAACTGGGTCATTTTTGAAACCTAGACTATAACTATTTTTCACTAAAGAGTCTCTCATTGCCATATCCGATATCCGTGCACGTATACCACCAGACTGCCTATGTTGTCATGCTTATGTCATCACTATTGGTATTATATAAAGTATAGTTATATACACTCTTATTTATATAAATACTTGAAAATTTATGCTCGTTCCTGGAGCACCGCTATCCTATCGATTTACATGCTATTTATATACACACTTAGTGTAATTTCCGATCACTATGCTTACTTATTAAGCATCACTATTTATTTATCTAAAGGTTAATCAGATAAACGTTTGACTGATTTTGACCTCTTGTGCTTATTTCTAGAGCTTCATCTCAAACCCTGTCTTCCCCTATTACATACCTACGCTTACATTTTAGTGATCACTAAAACTTTTCTAAGACATTGTGAGCTGCACAATGGTCTCAATTACATCTCAGACATTGTGAGCTGCACAATGGTCTCAATTACATCTCAAACATTGTGAGCTGCACAATGGCCTTTCTTATTCCTTAGACATTGTATGGGACTACAATGGTCTCTTTTATTTTATTTTTCAAACATCGTGAGTGATGCTATGATCTTTAAAACGTTTCTTGACCTTTAATAACATCATTTTGCACAAAACCCGTTACAGTTTATCGGTTTCCCTCGATTGTCTTACTATTTGTCTCCAACGATGATTTGGAACATTGTCTCATACTTTTTGAACACTTGCATCGCCTCGTAAACCATCGCCTAAAGACGCGCCGGTTGATTAGAGCATGACTTTAATGTGCCGCCTTGGAACACCCTTCTTTCCGAACATGACTTTTTTTTTAACGTCTAAATCTTTTTCACTCCTTGTGTTATGAAGAATCACGCGGCTAGGAAGGTAACGCCGAAGCTTGAAAACAATGTTTACCTTAACTTAATACTATATTTCGATTTCGAGGCCAAAATTTGGAAACTTGTCGGCCACCCTTCTGACACACGCTTCACCAACTTAAATACTAGTGTCTGATAATGAATCTGAGCCATTCGAGTACAAGGAAATGTAGTGTGAACCGAAACCAAAAGATCACTCACCCGAAGAAGAACCCCTCGGAAGACGAGAAGGAGAACGACTACTACATCTACTCCTCTCACTCGACCAAATTCTATCACTAGAGAGCCAACCCAACACAACATCCCATTGTTGGTGAGATACGTGACACATCATGAGAGAAACAAGCTGTGATGGCCAACCTACAGCCCCGTTGGAGCAGAGTAAAGCTCGAGGAGCCAAGTACGAATCTTACTCAATCAACATGCGTAATGTTTATTGACTTTACCATTTATTATTTGTTCTCATTTATCCTCAATCAAATTTTGTAATACTCAATGTCCTTCTCATTTTAAGTTTGTTCTCATTTAACATGCAAGCTTACAACGTAATGCTTTTCTCATTTATTGTTGATCCCCATTCATTCTCAATTAGCAATCACAATTCTTATTGTCTTTCTCACTTTTGCGTTTCTAATTAATTGTTTACTCTCGGGTAGCATTCGTGCTGCTTGTTGTATTTCTCATTTATTGTTTGTTTTCATTTCTTTTTCTCATTTAGCATACGAGATGCATATTGTCTTTCTAATTTATTGATTTTCTCAGTTATTCTCATTTAACATACGTAATATTTATGGACTTCATCATTCATTGTTTGTTCTCCTTCGTGACACTTATTGTCTTTCTCATTTCTTTGCTTTCACATTTATTGCCTATCTCATTTATTTGCATTTAGCGTTTTGTAACAATTATTGCTTTCTCAATTCTTGTCTATTTCACTTAACCTCTTTTAACAATCGTGTGTCTATTATCCTTTTCAGTTTTTGATTTTCCTTATTCATTCTCATTTGACATTCTCAATGAATATTGTCTGTCTCGCTTATTATTGAACCTCATTTAGAATTCTGTCTTTCAGTATTGGCCTCTTTTGACTATTGGTTTGATTCATTGGTTGTCTCAATTAATTGATTATTTGTGTTAATATTCTATATCTCTTCGCTTTACTATTATTGTAATTTATGGTTCTTTTGTTTGCATTAATTTGAGTCATTGACCTCTATTTTACACACCCTTTCATTTGCTTCTTCGTTCTTTTGAATATAAAATTTTCTTCCGAGCACTCTATGCTCATACTAGTACGAACGATATGGACATCTTAATCTATTCACTATCGTTTTGAATCATTGATCCTTTCATTTGCATCGAGTGATAACAGTTTGCTTCTTTATTCGTACAAATACCTAATCTTTCTTTTGAAACACTTCTACTCATACTAGTGCCAATATTCTTGGCACCCACTTTTGTTTATATTGATATTTAATATATCCCTTTTAAGCAGTCTTTGCTCCTAAAACATTATACTCGACAAAATCTTAATACTATTGTTATGATTCATCAAGATCTTGTAACACCCCCAATTCAATGATGCAGCGGAATTCGACTTTGGTGTTACTCGACAGCACAACAGTCATAATAATAGAAAACGATCTCTAACTGAGTCGTTTTAAAAAGACTTTATTATCGATTCGAATATTCAATATATAATCAAGGAAAAGTATGGTCCACAAAAAGGTTCCATGTTTCACAAAAATACATCAATCTAAAGCTTTGATTGATCGAATGACAAAGTAGATTATAGCTCTTCATTAGCTCGTGCCCTCCGTGCCATTCTTGATTAATCATGGACCTGAAATACATGCTAAGAAGTCAACACAAAAGTGAGTAGGATCATAGAGTATGTTATGGTGAACACAATAAAACTGTGGAGTATGAAGTTAATTAGACGC